>JAPKLW010003320.1:0-29723 GCA_026898455.1 Plectranthus barbatus
ACCGCGTGTCGACCGACAGAGGTCGTCTTCCTCACGGGTTCGCCGGAGCTGAACCTGCAAATTGCCATATCTTGCGATTTTGCCGGCCGATGACACATGCAATTATATATTCTGACTCCCTAGACTGTAAGGAACACAAATATAGCCACAAGACACGAAAATACGTCGGAAAACGGGGACATGCTTATACCTCGCCGGAGCTCCTCCGTTCGCGGCGATTTCCGGCATCCAAAAAGAACTTCCTCAACTTCCGAATGTTCCCTACACGATGGGGAGTTCGAATCTATGGTCAAAACATCGAATCTTGGCTGAAATGTTGAGATTTAACTCAAATTACTTGAATTTCGTAACATAAACTCACCTCAACTTCCAACCTCAATATCTCACTCGTTACTCGTCCTCTCGGAGCCCACGAGTACTCAAATCGAAGCTCTTGAAGAGTGTTGCAAGATGGTGGTGGTGGTTTGCCGGTCGGATGCCGGAGTCGGCCGGAAATTGCGTCGGAATGTGGCTGACGGGAAATGGTGGAGGGGAGGGTTTTCTCTTACTTTCTCTCTCTAAGTATATAATATAAGCTGGAAAAGCTTATGTTATAATTCCTCCCTCTATTTATACCTCTTCCAAAATTTATTCATATTATATCATATCATTAATATGATATCTTAAGATATTTTATAATCCTTGATTAATCCCACCTTATAATAGAACAATTACAACATAAATATTCTCAATCTCCCATACATAATATTTCCTTTAATTTCTTGATAATTTCTCACAATATAGTTACCAACTCAATAATATCCCACCAAATCCAAAATTAATAACTTCAATAATCTCCAAATCAAGAATTTCTCCTTTCATAAATTTCAATAACTTGTACAAGTTTCACTTAATACATGGGGTGTTACATCAATAATGTAAGCAAAAACATATTTCAGCGGGTGGTCAAATATACATTTAATTTTATTATTAAAATTGAACATTAATGTACAACTTATTTTAGATTATGGTGTATCTAGGTATAATATCTATCTATCTATCTATCAAATTTAAAATAAAGTAACTAAGCATAAGTTTAATAATTGACTTTTTTCTAACAGCAATACATTAATTTAAACTCACACTTAGATGTATCCGAGAAAGCTCGAATTCATAATTTCTTTATCACAGGTTAGGAGTGAGCAACGGGCAGTTCGGTTTGAAATTCGAGCTGAACCCGCAAAACTACAAATCCGTAAATTTTTTTAAAAATTCAACTCGAACCGCCCGAATCAAAATATGTTGACCGCACCGAATCATCGGTTTCGATTTGATTTTTGTTTAAACCAAAAAAAATCCAAAAAATCTAAAAAAAAATCTCAAAATCACAATTAAAAAAAACAATATTCGAGAGGGGCTGATTAGGGGTTGAGGGTGCGTGCCGCGAGGCTGCAAGCTGGCGACTGGCGAACAACGTGAGACGACGAGTTGAGATAGAAAGAGCGACGTGCGTGAGGGGCTGAGTAGGGGTGAGGGATTGAGCAAGGGTCGGGACAGATTGGGCGGCGTGCGTGAGGTGAGGGCTGAGGCTTTAGGGTGAGCAATTGAGCGAGGAAGTCTAGAGTAGGGTTTTGTTGGGTAACTAATAACTTGAGTTTGTAACTTTGTATTCTGCATTTTGTAAAATATAAAAATTGTACTACTAATTTATTTAGATGTAGAATATATAATAATATAAATAAATAAATAAATATAGAATATTTAATAATTTATATATGTATATGGATTGTGATTCGGTTATAATCGAACCCAGATTGAACCAAGTCGATAGTCCAAAATTTTTCTAAAATCCAACCCGAATTGAAACCACATGTGTTTTCAAACCAATCCAAATCCGACGGTTCGGATTATCGGTTTAAGTTTGGTTTTAATGAACCCCTATCACAGGTAATGTGTTTTCACAACTACACCCAAGTAGTAGACGAATAATTGATTTTTTTAAAAATAGTAATGCATTTATTTAAACATATACACTCAGATATCCCTCGTGAGCTCGGAACCGTGATCTCTTTGTCATATGCAAAATACTTTCACTACTACCCTAAGCAGGGGACAAATAATTGATTTTTATAGATGACTATTGTTGATTCAATTTTATTTATCATAAATTGATTTTTAGCATTGAATCTCTTTCTAAATATAATATTACCTTAAAATGGCCAACACCAAAGTTTTTATGAGATTTCATTGTATTAAAAAGTATTTTCAAAGAGAAGTTATTCTATCCATCGAATTTTCTTATTATATATATATATATATATATATATATATATATATATGCATATTTTAAGTTGTAATACTAATATAAAAGTTAGATTCTGGTGCAATTAAGCTTCAACTAAAAAAAAATTAAGGTACAAGTTTACCTCAATCTTATATACGCATGTGCTAATGATAACATTCTAATATTTCATTATCTAAAGTTAATACAACTCTTTTCAAAATATCAATTTTACAATATATTTGACTACATGAAGAAATAGTTATAACTATATTTTATTTTATAAGTTACAATATATTTTAATGAAATTAGTATTATGTATATATAAATTATTGATAAATTACTAAAAGTAATATATACGTGCTGCGCATCGCGCAGGAGGAAAACTAGTACTCCGCAATGGGTTTTTTACTTTTTTGAATGGTAGAAATATTTGTAATCAACTATTATCTAATTATAAGTTCATACTAACATAAAACAAATCAAAAAAAAGTTCACAATAACTATTACTAATTCTCTGCAATTGGACTTGAGATTGTAATGCGAGATTTACTGTAAATGTTATCTTTTTCATTATAAATTCATAAGTTGAATTCGAACGTAATTATCATAAATTATTGAACATATAATCTATCTATATTTATATATTTCTAAAAGCTACACCCCATATCATTTTGTTTCCAACCTAAAATAAACTTCAAAAATATGTTATTATGGTCCATTCGCTCGGGGTGTAGTGGTTAAAGCACCTTTCCTGTGGCTGAGAGGTCACAGGTTCGAGCTCCAGGGGGACATCTGGGTGTGTGTGTGAGTTTGAGATTAATGTAAATTTATTAAAAAAATATATATATTAAAAAATATATATATGTTATTATGGAAATTAATTAATAGAATCCTAATAACTTAATTAATATTACACAAGCAAAAATAGTGTAAATGGAGATTACAGAAACGGTATTAATAAAAATTATTAAATGAAAATAATAATTAATATTAAATTATAGAAAGACTCAAAAGATGATTTAAAATATGCTCTTTTTATTTTGGAACACAAAATTACTAATTAATGATTTATATTTTTAGAATATGATTTTCAAAAATATAAGAAAGTTAGAAGATCATGAAATTTGACCCGGGAATCATTTACTGTTAGGAATAATATATGCTTTTCAATATTTTCACATAATATGATTTACTATTATTAAACAAATTTATATCAAAAGTGTAATTCAAACGATTAGCAAATGTTTCATCGACAAAATAACTAACATTTTTACAAATGAATAAACTTTTTTTTTACACCTACCAAAATTATAATATATGAAACAAATTAATATCATATATAATACTCTCTCCATCCCCGGCTAATTGTCAACTTTGACCAGTGCACGATAACCAATGCGAGTAGAGATAGAAGAAATTAGTATTTATTAGTGAATGTGTATTAACTTTTTATTTTTGATAAGTGAATAATTAAATGAGACAGACAAAAAAGGAAATGTAGAATTTAAGTGGGACATAGGGAGTATTACATTTTTAGCAAATATCGCATCTACAACTTCTTTTGTAAAATAGTACTCCCTCCGTCCCGTGCTAATTGATACATTTCTTTTCGGCACGAGAATTAAGGATGTGAGTGTAAGCGGAATTAATATTTTATTGTTGAGTGTGGAAAAGTTGCAAATTTTAGAAATGTAGCAATTCGGGCGGGACATCCAATCTGGTAAGTGTAGCAATTCGGGCGGGACAGAGGGAGTATTGACGAAGATATGCTAATTAAGACTTAATGACTAATTATTTATTTGTTTGAGATCTTATTATATATTAAGAGAGAGGAGAGATCATGTAAAAAAAAAAGTCCCCTGTAAGAAAATAGAATGAATTGTGTTTATTAGATCTAAAAAAATCAATGGTTGATATTCAGACAAGTAAATACTAGAACAGAATCAAACAACAAAAGAATCAAGCAACAACTAAAACACACCAAACAACGACATGAATACAATCAAACAATCTCATGAACACAATCAAGCATATTTCACACTTTCTTATGTTAAGACCTTTCTCACCGGATCCGCTCCCTATTAAGAGATATACATATTTACATATGATACTATTTAAAAGAGATTCTATCTAATTTTATTATTTATTTTAAATTGTTTTTTGGTAGCTGAGTATTTATATCTATATATATAAAAATAATACCGGATAGTATAACTGTAAAATCACACATACACTTATAGTTAATTAATTGAAATATTAATTAAGTTTATTCATTAACATGAAATGATAATATATTTACAGCCTAAGAAAACTAATGGTATTTTTAATATACGAAATTGTAAACAATATATTATAAATTTTATTTTAGATTTTTCTTTATAGATTATATATTTCATGATTCAATATATATATATTATAATTATTTTTTTTAATTAAGATCTTATCAACATTTTTATTTAAGATGTATGGTTTCATTTTTATTATTTTATAAAAATTATCCATGAAATAGAGTACAAAATTACATTAAAAATAATATTAAAAGAACCCGGATTTTATTGTTCATGACATATATCTAAGTATTTATGAAAATAAATAATTATTTTACTAAATTTTTCTATCAATTAATCTTATATTATTTCACAATTTATTCTTATATGTAATGTTAGAGTATTTTAAAATCAAATATGAAAATACGGTAAATAAACATAAAACTTATTATTATAATGCATTAAAACTCAAAATGTATTGGAATATAAAGTTGTACAATAAAATGAAAGATGAAAAAAAATATTGTAATAGTTTTAAGATAAAATAAAAAATAGATTATTTTAGAAGGTCAAGTTATATTTTCAAATGAAACAAAAAATGAGAAAAAAATAGGATGTGATAATATAGCTAAAATAAATATAATGTGAAATATTAGGATGTGAGACTACTGTTGCGAAAATATTAATATGTCACACTATATTATAGAACAAATAAATTTTAAAAACTTTTAAATATAACATTACAAAACAAAAATAAAACCTTCAATAATATTGCATCACACTTCAATATATGTATAGTTTCGAGAAGACAAAAAAAAAAGTGAAATTGATTATTATTTGTTGTTTATGAGAGACAAACAAGAAATAATATTAATGCATCACACTTCAATATATGTATAGTCTCGATAAGAGAAACAAAAAGTGAAATTGTATTATGTGTTGTTTAAAACTTTAAGGAGAGAAAAACAGGTTTAGAAAGCAAGTGTTCAAGCACCACCTTCTAAAAAAGTTATTCGAGGAGGCTGTAAACTTAAATTGATTTGCTTGATGTGTGGTGAATGTATTGAAATAATATAACACGCTTTACTTATTGTAAACAATTGAAAAAAAGTTTGGTTATTGATTCCCAAGATAGGTAGTGGTCCATTCTCCGACTTAAAATAATCAATTAAAGTGATTGTGTTTGAAAATTATTAAAGTGATATACCCTACACATGAATAGATATGTTCTTTTTATTGCATTAAAAATTGTAAAAGTTTGAAATGAATGTGAGTTTGAAAATATTTATTTTACCGTAAACAAATTATTTCGAAAATGTGCAATCAATGAAAAGATAAGGTGCATCAAAGAAAAAAAAATTGACAATCAAGTGAAATAAAGTGGAAAAATAAAAAAATAAATTAAGTCGAAAATATAAGAGTTGAAACATAACGTTATGTTATAATAGTCAAAGTGAAAATTGCGTTTCGTACTGAGAAACACAAATGATAAAGTTATTTTGATTTGAAGACTTGAAATGACAAATGCAAAATAGTATGAAGCTAATACGAATGAGAATGAGGTATGTACTAACGATGACCAAACAAAATACTGACCTATATCATTGAAAGAAATAGATATCAAAATTACTATTAATGAAGCACAAAAGTCATCATCGTAATGTGATATCCTAATTTGATTGAAGTCATTAAAGAGCTAACGAGAGAGATTGTCTGTAGAGAATTTTAACGTATGTGAGAGTAGTAAATTAAATTATATGTCAGGTATGTATAAAGCATGCATCAATGTATGTAGTTAAATCTAATTATGTGTCCTTTGCTCGGGGTGTGATGGTTAAAGTAATTGAGAGCTTTTCCGGGAACATCTGGTTGTGTGAGTATGTGTGTTTAAAAATTAATGTATACCTATTAAAAAAAACTAATGATGTAACAAACAATATTTATCGTACATCAATTACGAAAGTGTTTTTTTTTTAAGAGATGGAGAAAAAGTGAATTAACTGGTCGAAAACTTAAAATTTGTCAATAATGACATGAAAATTTCTCATATAATAAAAAATATTGAAAATTGTTCAGTATTAAAATTGTAAATTATGAAATGAAACCCATCATATTAAGAAAATAATATAAAGATCTCGGTCTAGGAGCACAAGTGTTAAGTATTTTATCAATGATTGATTGATCATATTTTCGAGTTGCGTCAAAACACTTATTTCCCATTTAAATAGTATGCCCCAATTAAAAAAATAATCGATAAACATTGTTCATATAATTTTGCAGCTTAGAAATTTTAGATATCTGTATTATTTACCTATAAATAAAATATTAATTTTAATATTATAATATAAACAATTATAATTCCCACGCATCACGTGGGTGAAATAATAGTTACTATAAGAGGAAGATGAGCGACTAGCATCAACGGCCAGCGGGCCGGGTTTTAGGGTATAGGGTTTAGAGTTCAGCTTTCAGGCACAGCAAACGACCTTCATGCAGTCAGCATGGCAGAGGGTGGGGGTGGGTGGGTCCGCGCTTCACGTACACACAGCGCTCAGCCCCCAAAAAAGCGCTCGGGCTGTTTTTGGAGCGCTCCGAGCACGCTTTTAAAAAAATTCAGCGCTACAAATTTCTTTGGCAGATAATGATGAATTTTGGAGCGATATTTTTGCTAGCCATGAAATCGAAAACCTTCCTAGCTTCGTCAAGTCATCCTTGCTCACAGTACCCATATAACAGTTCATTGTAGGTGATTAAATCCGGAACCACGTTATGCTGCTTCATTCATGGTGTGGAATAATATATGTTCAGCTTCATCTACCAAACCTTCTGTACAGAGAGTTTTGATGATGGAACTGAAAGTTACCACATCAAGATAAACTTTGCGTTCAACCATCTGTTTCAATAATTTATCGACTTCTCCCCAGCGTTTCATATTACACATACCACTAATCAAAGTGTTGTAAGCTGATTTCCTTAACAGGCATTTCATCAAACACCTTCCAGGCATATTCCACCAACAACTTGTCTTTGCATAAAGCATCGATAATCATGTTATATATGTGTGTGTCTGGTGTACAGCTCCCCTTTTCCATGATTCTGAGCAGATCCATGGCTGCTGCAATGCCACCACCACCAGCCTTGCAAAGCCCATCAATTACAATCCCATAAACAACCACATTTAACTTGAACAACATCTTTGCAAACAATTCAAGAGCGTCATTGCCTCTGTTTTCACGGAATAAAGCCTTGAGCAAAGGGCTAAATGTGAAATCAGAAGGCGCGCAACCCCGTTTGAAGAAGGAACCCAAAATTCACCCGGTTCGAGCAGCAATAACAATTCATCGCGATATTCATGGCACAGGCATCAATAGGAATACATAAATCCTATAAATGTCAATGGCGGCGGAATACTCTTTCATTTTCACAAAACTGGTAAGTAATTGAGTGAATTGAATGAGAGAGGGCAAAGGCCTCATTCTCCTCATTTCCCTGTACAAACTAAGACCATCATTCAAACACTTAATATTCTTCAGATCCAAATTCAGTTTCCGATTGTCGAAGATTTCCGACCGACAACAGACGAAGTGGGGTAAGCGAGAAAACATCGAATTTTGAAGTAGAAATGAGATACCTGGTGGTGAGAAAACCCTCAATCTTCATGATTTCACCGAATACAATTATTTGAGGGAAATCACAAACCTATTTGCTCACTGCATTCTCGTGCATGTTAGAATCTTAGTGGTATTTAAATTAAATGAACTTATTAAAATCTTAAATATATTTAAAAAATTATTATTTATTTCAAACTAATATTGTACTCATGTTCAAGTTTGATTATTTTATATATTTTACTAATTTTAGTTAACGAGTCGAATAATATAAAGTTCAAGTTTGATTCGTTTAATAAATAAGGTTTCACTCAATTAGCCCGAACGAATTTTTATCGAGTCGAGATTATAACAACTCACAAACATGTATTAAAATACAAAAATCTGGCATTGTTTATGCAATTTTTTTAACAGAATCTAATATTGTTTGCACCCAGATGACGTGTGAGAAGTTTAATAATTTGATGTTTTGTTTATTGGCAAATAAAATAGATTTTTAAAATGTGTAAAAGCATTAGGTTATATAATAATGTACATACAATATAAATCCTTTTAAAACATATAAAATATAAATAAATGTAATATTTACATAGTATATATTTGTGATAATATATTGATATTCATTTTATTTATTGTGATTAGTTTGTTAAATTTTATTTTATAAATTTCAAAATAGTTTCTACTGCAAAACAATATTGTATATTATTTTATTTATATGAATGAATTCGACTTCATAATTAAGATTTTTTATGCTAAATAAATTTTATTATTTTTGAATGTGTAATAATATTCTTCGGATATTTTATTTATGAGAATTTTTTAACTTTCAATCATTTAGTCCTTTCTATTTCCCCTTTTCTTAAAGAACAAAAGAAATTTTACAATTGATATATTATAAAGATTATTTATTACATCATTATTAAGATATTTAACAATGTGGATTAGTGAATGTTTTATAGATTTTTTTAATTATTTTTTATTATTTTATTTTTTGAATAAATGTACATTAATCTTAAACACACACCCACTCACACACCCAAATGTCCCTTGGAAGCTCGAACATGTGACCTCTCAGTCACAGACAAAGTGATACATATATAAAACTTTAATCTAGAATATTATATTCGATTTATAGCTTATATTATTTTCATTTGTTGTGAGCTCATGTTTTTCATTTTTCAGTCACATTACTTTACCATTTACATTTTTTAGTACCAAGATGATATTTCCTATTATAGTTACATCAATATTCAGTTTTAACTCTTTTGTTTTTGATTTTATATATTTCATTACTCTCACTAATCCTCAATTTATTTCCTTCTTCCTTTTATAATATCATTAATTGCATATTTTAAAAATAATTTATTTAACATTAAAATAAATATTCCTAAATTTGCATCGTATGTCCAACTTTCTAAATTATGAATTATCTATGCAATAAAAAGTAAATGTCAATTACTTTTTTGTTACCCACTTTATTAAAGTATTCAGGGCTTTTATGGCTAAGAATTGGCCCAAATGTATATATTTTGAGAGGCATCTCGCTTTTCAAATATTACCATTAATTGTTATGAAAAAACTTAAATATGACCATACGTTCATAACTATAGAGAATGTGGCCACGGGCTACTCCTAAAATATTTTTCATTGTTATGAAAATTTATTTCTCGAAGTTTTTATATATGAGATTTTTATTATTGGGATTTGAAAATTTTCAAATTATGAAAAGACAAGTAATATTAAAAACGTCTTGTATGTTGCTAAGAAATTATGAACTTAAGATTATCAAGAAATATTTAAGCCGTATGAGTTTTAAAGAAATATATTTTTTTTAAAAAAGAAAAAATTAAGGTAGTGTCTCCCACTTGGAGACCATGGTAAAACCGTGTTGCTTGTGAGTCTGTGACCAAGAATTAAATTATATATATAAATGTCAAAGATATGCACAAACAAACACGTACTTCATTATATATATGGCCATAAAATAACAAAATGGCCTCAATTTATCATCTACACCATTAATTCAACTTTATTTTTTCCCCAATAACTATTACTGGTGTTTTTTTTCTTTCTCAACTTAACATTATCATCATCATCAACCCTAATAGTTGCTGAAACATAGAAAACTGTCTTAACCGGCTAACTAACTGTCCGTTTGGCATGGGATATAAATCCAGCAAAGTAGGACATAGGAATGGATCATGATGCATGCATACACCCTTCATTTGGCAGTTGTCTGATGTTGGTGGTGGTGAAGCCAGTTTGAGAAAGATTGGAGGGTATTCATGTCAGCCCTGTAATGCTTTTGTGTGAATTCAAGTAGGGTTGGCCATGTGAAGTCTGGGTATATCCTTGGATTATTGGAGTCCACTAGTTCAAGTGGTGGGCTCACAATCTTATCCTTTTTAGGACAAAGAAAGAAAGCAAGAGACTTCCTAGGACTCCTGTTGTTCACCACTGCCCTGTGCAGACAGCTATTGTATCTCCCATTTGATAGTGCCTAATAACCAACACACACAACACAATCAATACTCATCAAGTATGGTTATAAAAATCTCTTGGCGCTATTCGGACGCTTGGGTGAAGCCTAGGCATTTTCTAGGCAATAGTTAATCGGTAAGCTAATTCTTATTTAATATTTACATTATATATTAATCAATAAATAAAAACTAAGATTATATAAATTTTAATTATTTTTTTTAAAAATATAAAATATAGCTCGTCTGAACCGATTAGGTGGCACATAGTCCACTTAGTCAGCCATCTAGGTGGCGCGTAATGAGCTTAGTCAGCCACTTAGATGGCGCCTCAGCAGATTAGGCTGCCTACGCGGTGACTAGACGTTGATTACTCGCCAAACTAATTAGACACATAGATTTGAGGGTATTCTGTTTGGCTGAGGACTGTCTAGCGCCTAGGTGGAAATTTTTACAACAATATCATCAAGTGAGAGAGAGAGAGAGAAAGAGTTGATTACCATGAATGTATCACCTATGTTGACCACAAAAGCATTAGGGTTTGGGGAGATGGATTGCCATTCATTGTCTACAAACACTTGGAGTCCGCCGATGTTGTCTTGGTGGAGGATGGTGAGTGATGTTGGATCGCAGTGAGGGCCTGTGCCTAGGGTTTGGTCGGGTTTCTGACAGGGTGGGTAATAGTTCAATCTCATGATGGACTCGTTGTCTTCGAAGAAATCTTTGAAATGAGCACGTGTCACGCCTAGGCTCACGGCTAGGAGCTCCATAATCACTATTGAAAGTGAGCTCATTGCACAACAATAATCTTGGTAAACTCCCCTGCAAATATATAATTCACACGTTTAATGATCAATTTATAAGTGATAAAATTATCTTACATTTGATCAAGAGCTCGACTTATATTGTCAATAACTGAATATATATGGGTTTTATCGAATCCACACCCATTAGATAATTAATATAAAAATAAATACGTATATCAGTAATTATTTCATATTTTGACTGTAAAATAGAGACATTGCACAGTTGATTAGATTGTCAAATCAAATTTGAGCCAATTACTTTAATTTTGTCCCTTTTCAACTATTCAATTTTATATGTAAAATAAGTGTCATATATCACTAAAGGAATATAATTAATAATAATTTTCAAAAGTACCCAAAATATTAATATTTTCTGTTTAAAATATATCTTTTTTTTTTTTTTTTAGTGACATGCTTTATACTAAAATATATTATTGAAACAGGATAAATTCCTACTGCATCCGTAGTTGAAAAAGTAAAACCAAATATGAAAATGGACCATACCCCAAGTGTGCAAGATCTTGACCCACAGTGCTGCGAAAGTAGCCTTCAACTTTATGAGAAGAGCCCTTCTCAGAAGAGTACTCAAAGGAGAGAGTCTCCTTCCATGGCAGCTTGGATGAGAATCTACCAATGAAGCTGCTAGCATAACCACAGTGCTCTCCACTTTTCCTCTGAGCTCTAATCTTCTCTTCAAACGGCTGCTCAAAGAAATCATCCATCAAACGATGCGCCTTGGCTATGAGGCCCTCATCCACACCGTGGTTCACCACTAGAAAGAAGCCATGCTTTCTGCATGCCTGGCCAATGAGCTCTGCCGCCTTGGTGGAGGCGACGGAGTCACCGGCCAGGAAGCCTCCTATGTCGACCACAGGAGCGTGAAGCTCCGGTGGGTCGGGGGAGGGCTTTTCGTGGTCGGGCCAGATGAACTGCGGGGGTATGTGTGATTGGTGTGAAGACACTAGATCATCCAAGGTTACCGGGCTTTCGTGTTTTTGCTTGGAAGCATGGTGAGAGATAGAGGTCATGCAAGGGATAGTCATGTCCCAAGATGTATTTTTTTTGCTTTTTCTCTATGAAAAAATAGCTCTTGCTAGAGAATGAGAAGAGAAGGATGGTAAGGAAAATGTGAGAAGGTTTACATGGGACATTAAAATATATAGAGGAATTGAGATGGAGATTGATTGAACCGAATTTAATTTAAATCTTTTCTACTAGTTGGATTAGATGAAATTGAATGTTGAACTATAGTAAATAGAACCAGAAATTTGAGAAAGTTGTGTTGGAAAGGAAAAGCGTTTGAAAAGAGGGGTACGTAGCAAGAAAAGGCATGCAATTATTTGAATAGCATATATATAAGATCATATATAGATGAGATCATATGATAATAAATAAGCATATTAAAAATAAGAATGAATTTCATCCATTAGATCTAATTAAATCAATGACTGATATTTAATCAAGCAACAATTAAAACACAATCAAACAATAAATAATCAAGCAACAATCGGAATACAATCAAGCAACAACTAAAACACAATCAAGCAACATTATAAAAGTAATCAAGCGATTTTATCATTTTATCACCGAATCCAATCCCGGCCATCTATATATATATAATTAAGGACCTATAGTTTAGTGCGAAGTTCAATAATTAAGTATTGTGGATACAGTAGATTCAATTTCTGAGTGAGATTGCCACAATTCCCAACTAGAAATTGAGTTGTGAGATGATGAAATTAAATAAATAAAGTTAGGAATCTTTATAGATAGTCACCTCCCATTGTCCCTAATTTAGTAATTAAGTTCAATAATTAAGTATTGTAGATACAGTAGATTCTATTTCTAAGTGAGACTGCTACAATTCCTAACTAAAAATTGAGTTGTAGGATATAGTAGATAATGATGAAATTAAATAAATAAAGTTAGGAATCTTTATAGATAGTCACCTCCCATTGTCCCTAACACACTCAACAAAACAGTATTGTTTGGAAGGAAGGGATTGAGTGGTAGCGCAACGAAAGGCACACGTGCTTTGGACCCAATATACCTTTGGAAACAGAAAACAAAAGTCCACTAGACTATTTTTTGCTGTTTTGACTATATATTTTGTAGTATTTGAGAAATAATTCATATGATAACAAACTCATATATATGGATGCGAATTTGAGATATTATTTGATCATATTAAAAGAGTTTAAATTGTGATTTGATCAAAATTGTATTACATGCACAACTTTCATGCCGAGAATATTTAATTATGACTTCCACAGTTTCAACTATATAATATGGGGGTTAAACTTAAATCGTTAAAATTGTAATTTAGCTAGTCTACAATATACATGCGTACAAACACACTCAACATATGATCGTTGGCAAAAACTTGCGTTAGGCACGCCTAAACGGTTTAGGTGGGTAATATTCATACCCAAATGGGTTCACCCATCCCAAATAGAGTTTATTAATCTCCAATTAGGGTATATTAAATGGGTTTGGGTTGGGTTAATGGATAAAACCCGCCTAAACCGTTTAGGCGTGCCTAACTAGAGACCTTTCCATGATCTTTTACTTTGAGTGCGCACCCAATCAACCTATGATTTAAAATAACACTATTTTATGAAGTAGTATTATCAGTTTGGGAACTTAAAAAGAAAGTTTAATTATCAACTCATAAGTTGGAAAGATGAATTCAAAACTTGAAAGATCCAAAAATTTCTCAATTGATAACCCGAAATAATATAAATTCTTAATTCAGGACCTCTCAATCCAGGAATTCAGAACTTCTATATATCAATTCATAAAATGAGAATTTTATATCTTTCAAACTTTGAATTGATAATTTATCTTTCGCACCCTCATGTTAACAATACTCCCTATATTCAATACACAATTTGTCTGGTTCTCTAACTCTATGGTAATAATAATACATAGTACTCTCTCCGTCTCGCATAAATTATTCACCTTTCCTTTTCGTCTTGTGATATTAGTCCACTTTCCTAAAATAGTAAAATTTTCACACTCATCAATAAAATATTTATTCCACCACTACCTACTACTACTCACATACTTTGATTATCGTATCCAATCAAAATGTGATAACTTAACTGGGAACGGAGGGAGTATATATTACCAATTGCAAGAGAGATAAAAGCTTATCTCAAACACCCACTTTGAATTTACGTGTAACTATTACCTCAAAACCAAAAATAGTGTGTAGTTGATAATTTTGAAAAGAACCACGTGATCATGTCTACCTATATTTAAAACCTAAAATGAACCATTAAGTACATCTAATCTATAATCCATATATATAGATATATGGAGTATATCAAATCATATGAGTCAACCACCGCTTTCAGCTCACTCCTAACCATCAAAGAAATGTTTAAGTGCGGACAATAGTTAAATTGATATGTAGTCGCCAAACATATGTAAGTGCTGTTAATAGTGGATATGATTGATTGTCAAACCAAATATAAAATGTTTTTGGTAGTATCTGCAACTTGTTGAGTTCCTGGGCCATCGAGATTTTTCAATAGAATATTTTACATTTACTTTTAAACGTAAAAATTCATTTCCTAACCCAAAATACTAAAAGTAATATAATTTACATATTTACCAAAAAAAAACTTGATATATATATATATATTCTTCAATACTACAAATTTTTATATGGATATTCACAATGACAAGAAACAACTCCACCTAGTTAGAAGTATTTCATATCAAAGAAAAAAGTGCTAGAGGTATTGCCACGTAGAGTGGAACTCGATACCGTCTCTTTTGCTTTTGTATTATCATTCTTGATTCCTATAGAATTTCCTTGAAGTGATCCAAATGGAAGGTATTAATGCATGTTACTTTTGCAATATCTACAAAATCGGATTTGGCAATATAATACTTATAGATAAGAAATGAAGTAGTATTAAATTTCCATTCGAATAATGTCTTGAATGTAATAAGGTCATAATTTAGAAGAAGGGTAAGTCTCTTGCGAGACATGTATTTTTGTTAGACATTGTACTTAGTGCATTCCAATCAGAATGCTCTCAATTCCGATTGGAATTCTACATATTTGATCAGAATATGTTATTTATAAATGCATATTCCAATCAAAATTGACCAATGTTTCACATTTCTTGCACAAAAACTCCATTTCAAATAAGTTTTGCCTAAGAAGTAACTTCATAATAATATCTCCTTCGGTTAAAAAAGTAGTATGTCAATACTAGGCTCTTACATCACACTTAAAGATTAATACTGTAGGAGAGCTGATTGATTGCGAATTTGCAACTATATCTAACTAGCATATGCGTGCACATTATACAATCAGAGATAAGAAGATATCTATATAGAAACAAACTGATGTGCAAATTGTAATACAGGGAACTAACAGTTTTTTATTTATTTATTTATTTTTTTTGGGGGGTTGTTATGGCTCATCCTCATCATTTTACTGTAGAATTTTATCCTAGTTAAGTACGAATTACCATTTCACCGTCCAACAACTTCCTTTTGAAATTAAGGACAAATAACGACCGAGCATAAACGCAACTTAAATTTAAGGATAATACTAAGCAAATATATGAAGAAAGAAAGTGTACTAGACTATGTACAATTATGTCACTCTCACCTATAGAAGAGTCAATTAAATTTAAATTTATTACATTGCCACAAGATACTTCTATTTTAATAATAGGTAGCAATCTCTTTTTACATGGAAAATATATTTACAACCTACATGTTTTATGGAGTATTCTATTATTCCCGATAAACTCCAATCCATGAAACAATCCTAAAGCTACAACAAACAACCTGGGCAATGCATGAAAGGACGAAAGACGCCAAATATATTCATATGATTAGTGTATAATATACGTTAAGTTCCCATCACCATACTAATAATTTCTGATGAAAAAACAAGAGATATTTGGGAGTAGAAAGACAAGATGATGTGGGGATAGGTCCACTAGTAAAGCAACTAACATGGTGGAGGAATGGCACCTTGTTGAATGCAAGAGAAAATTTAAGGTGGGGGCATAATTGCTTAAGATCCCATGAAACTGTCACATACTTAGGGATGAGTAACGGTCGGTTCGATCTGAAAATCGAATCAAGCCGTCAAACCGAATTTTTTCAAAATTCAGACTGAACCGAACTGCTAATATTGTACAAACCGAACCGCACTGAATAGGCGGTTTCGGTTCGGTTTGGTGGTTTTAACCAAAACCGGCGATTTCGGTTTTAACCAAAATTTCCTACACATTTTTTATAAAATACTTGAATTAAAACATATATTTTAATGTATTAGGTATTTTAATTTAGGTTTAATTTAAATATTTAAAATAAAGCAAAGATTTTATGATTTAATTTATATGTTTTATTGTTTTTATATTTAAATTATATAAAAATAAATATATATATACATATATATATAATACATGTTTGGTTCGGTTCAAAAACCGAAGCTTTAAAAAATCGAACCATACCAAAAATCGGAAACTCTAAAAAATCAAGACCGAATAAAAACCGAATGCACTAAAAAATCAAACTGAACCGAAACCAAATGCACTATAAATTGAACCGAACTTAATCGAAACCGACCAAACCGTCGGTTCGATTTAGTTTAGCAGTTTCGGTTCGATTTTGCTCAATCCTACACAAAGTAACTATTTAGTTTGAATCTCAACTTAACATAAAAGAAGTTATACACACAATTACATAGAGTTGAAGGGTAGATTTTATCACCTATACTTTCCATACCTGAATTATGTGGAATTTTAAGACCTCAAAATTGGTCGCCCATACCACTGTATTTCTCGACTGCATGGATCCCACCACAATTCTCAGGAAGAGACAAAAGCACAGCTTTGGGTTCGATCCATTTGCTTATCTCAAAAGATTGTCATGATTTATTCGGTGGGGCTGATGAGGAAATATTTTTTGATGTTATCATGGAATGGGGAGCAAACACAATCTATATTTGATCTTGGTTTGACGCTGAGTAAAGTGGTTTAAAAAGTTTGTGGTTGTTAAGGTAAACTGTTTGGCGAAAGCAAAAGGGGTTGGTCTGCACAACATAAACAAGATCTCCTGCCAACATGTGAAGTTGTTGGCTACTGATCAGACTGATCTACGAGTTAACATCTAGGATTGGCCATTAGAGCTGTGGTTGATTACAGAATATTTATGAATTTCTGAAATTAATTCAAAGACGGTATCATTTTATTTACTACTTAGGTTGACACCAGCTAACTTGACTAAAATCAAATCTAATAGGAGAAACAAAACGAACAATAGCAACTGGGAGGAGATTTTCAAGGCTTCTTTCACTCTAAGATAGAAGATTATTCCTTGTGATTAGGTGCTTCAACTCAATTACAATGCTATCATTGTTTATACACACTTGATTGTAGATAAGATTTACCTCACCATCCCAACACCAACAAAAATGTTTTGCGTTCCTTTCAATATTCCATTACAAGTCACTATTGCCACTAAATCATTTATTAAGATTAGTTACCTCACTATTCTATGGCCCATCTGCATCGTTTCTAAAATTATTCATGTGGTTTTGAAATAGAAAACTTACGGGATGTTGAAACTTGAAATTAATGATTCTCAAAAATTAATGTATACCTTTATCCATCGTAGAACTAGAATTGTAGAACATTAGTGTTCTCTTCCTTGTCTTCTTTTCTTTTCTCTATAGTTCATGATGGCAATTAAGGTTTCAGATAAATATGCTATATCAGGAATTGATCACTTAGTCTCTATTATTGGGTTAATATATAAGTCCACATAAAATTTATATTCCCATAAAATATCAATTATTAATCAAATATGCTGCAGATATCACATATATTATTTAAACTTATGTACTTAATAATTTATTTATAAATTAATCCATAATAAATATATCACAAATGAGACATGTCTTACATCGTTCACAAGACAAGTATTAACAAATAACAACTGCGATCACTAGATTCTCCTCCATTAGGTTCAGTCCTTGATTCTCAATTAAAAATTAAGATTTAACTAAATGTTTTATTACCACCTTTCATGTCTGTATGGTGTAAGGGCAATCTGCCCGAAGTCTACGTGTCTCATTTTAAAGAAAAGTATTTTCTTTGACAAATATAGTGATTTATCAAGCAACAACTGCAGTAGATTAAATCAGTAAAAGATTTGGAATTTACCTTTCTTAAAAGATAGAATGAAGTGGAATCAGACATGACAAACTCCCATCACAAACAGTTGAGATACCTCCATTTTGGCTCCATCCAATCCATAGGTTAACTGGCGCCGTGCACACCGAATCCCCCCCCAAAAAAAAAAGGAAAAAAATAGAGAAGGATCAAAACACGACATAGAAAAGACAAATAAAACTTATCCTCAGAGTAGAGAGGTGGAGATCATGCCTGTGCAACTTGTACACAAGGTTTCCCATATTCAGTGGTCTACACAAGTGCATAAATTCAACCATACAAGTATGGAACAAACAAAATGTAAAAAAGTGAATTGACATTTCCAATTTGAAACACAGAGCCCAAAGACAGAGTTAGTATGCAGTGAAGGCAGAGACACATACTAAAACACAACATACAGAATCAATATGCAATATTTACAAGTGCCATCAACCTCAACTTCCAGGTCTACTTCCAGTTCCAATTGATCTTGGTCACAGCAACTTGTAGAAAGAAAATGGAAATCACATCAACTCATGGAGAGAGCACTAAGTAGGGCCAAATTCATAAGCATCATAGATTTCCTGTCTGTGAGCATCTTAAGAATCGCTAATCAAGATTTTGATTCTAATTGAGATCAGATTAAGGGATCAATATAAATTTAATGGCACTAATCTAGCTTAGGTAAAACTACTCATCCTACACGAATCACGACTATGAAGGAAAAACAGGGCCACAAAACACTATGCATCTCTCAAGTAGAACTAAACAGAAACCATTATATCTGTGATGGGGAAACTATCATTTGAGTACATAAAGGCAGTAAGCCGCTTAGTAAAAGAGCATTCATGTAATAAACTAAGGATAAGCTTCATAGTTGTGGGTTATCCATCAGCTTTAACATTTTTCTGCATATCAATCATAACTGTCAAGATGTTAGAGCATGTCCATCAGTCCTCTATTATACAAACATTTTTTAGTTTGAGAACAGCCAAGTTTCATAATCACATAGAAGACACCAGTTCTTCCTGTTCATAAGTCGATTCGGAGAGTGACCCCTTCATCCACCTCTTCAGCATCCCTAGAGCAGCTTTAGGCTGATCCATAGGGACCATGTATCCAGCTTCATGAACCCATTTCCAGAATGGGAGGAGTTATCAGAAATTAGACAGTCTTATAGAGATCAGTGAAGAAGTGAATCAGCATGCCTGCAATAAATGAAGGAAGAGGAGGGAAGCAAGAAGGTGGAAAACCTTTAAGAAACTGAGAGGTCCATGGCTTTTCAATAATCCTGCTTCTGAACCATCCACTTGAAAAGGGACTTCCGGAGATGATACAAACTCATATTGACCATTCCATTGCATTGAATGGACCCATCTTGAATTACCTGCTCATAGATAGTACAGTTTTTGTCAATCACTAACCTGCGATGAAGTCTAATTTGGAAAATATTGTTGCTTCCTGAGTGAAGTAACCTCACAAAGCCAGTTGCAGATCAAATTGTATTCTCCAGCATACGCCAGCATTTTCATTCCATCCTCAAGAGAATGTAGGAATACCGACTTCAAGATTTGTCATCAAATCAATAAGCATTGGCTGGTAAACAGGACTGCACAAAACAAGTTCTACATTTCCATCTCCAGAGCATCTCTCATAGTTTTCTGGTTGAGGAACTTCTCCAAGTTTGATAAGTCGTATCATAGCCGTATACAACAAGCAAATGTCTCTCTTACTTTTACTAGTTCATATCTCTGCAATGAAGCTAATACAACATGTCAGACGCTAATTTATAAATACTGTTGTTACCTACATTCTCAGTTATTATATGCAATGAACAAAGCATGTTTATGGAGTATGCCCAGGTCATTCCCGAACTGCTTGGGAACATGTTAAGCATAGATAGACAATTTCTGCGAGTTCCATCAAATAGTTCAGTGAGTTTCTTTCATCTGACTTCATCCATGAATATATTAACCGCATCACAGATAACAATTCACGCCGTTATTATATATTTTACACACAGGAGTTGAAAAGCAGGAAATGACCCTGATTCTTGATACCAAATTGTTTAAGTTGGCCTACATAGAGAAATTATAAGTTTCTTACATTCACATTGCCAGCATGTGAGATAATAGAAATGAATATTTTACTGCAAAAAGAGTAAGCCACCATATAATCTCAGATAAAACATCATGTATAGCAGCGTACAGAGGGTACAGAAAAATCGAAACATTTCCATATGAAACTTGACAATCCTAACATTCAAATAGACCAGAAAAAGTTACCTATCATCCATGTACAAATCAATGAAAAATGTCGTGGAATAGGGCAATCTGCAGGTTTAAAAAAAAATCAATTCTCAATTTATCACTGCTCATGAGGTCAACAAAGTTTATCCAGAGATATATTGTAACCTGTGTTTTCAATCGTCTGTCAGTTCATGGCAATAGAAAAAGTCCAAAGTCCAAAATGAGATTCAGATCGGGTTAGCTTGCGTAAAAAATCAATGCCAACACATAGATAAACACCAGCTAGACAGATTCGAAGGTCAACATTTAGCATCACAAGACAACTACTATGCAAACTAACAAATCCAGTGCTTCTAAAATGGTGCTTCACATTCCAAAAAAAAAAAAACTCTAAATCCATTTGAAAGTATCAGAACTGAAAGAAAAACAAGTGCAAAAAAAAGAAAGCAGCTTCTCCTCACTTTTTGTGCTGAAACATTTTGAATTAACCAAAAATATGTTCGTAAATTCTCAGCCACAGCGAAGTAAAAACACCAAACGAAGCAGAATACCACTTCGACAGTCATAGTTCTCCTAAATAAGCTGAACCAATTTGAACAGAACATATTCCTTACTTGTATTAGAGCATGTGACTAAAAATACATTTATCGCACCCCATACTTGCGTAAAATCATAGACAATCAACGAAAATTAGTCAAGCAAAGGTCGCATTTCTCAAATAATGACGCCATGAGAATGTTCAATCGTATATTACCAGCATGGTGGCCTAAGCTCAGCTGCATTTGGATCCACCGAGTCCGGAAACCTCAATCGCCTCCAGAGATCTTCCCAGCGTTGGGAGAAGCAACCTCGCCGTCCACGATGTTGATCGGATGGTTAGGAACAATTTGAGGTGGTGAATCATCCGCTCAACCGAAATTAACGCCATATTCGGCGGCGCACATAGACAGAGGTGATTAGTCACAAAAGAGGAGGGGAGGAGGAAGAAGAAGCGAGATGGGAAGCTTGCTAAAATGCCGCGGCAGTTTTCACTTTTCCGATGCTTGTTTGATTTTTATACCGAAGAAAATGAAACTATCTTCTGCTGAAAACTTAACAGTGATAACACGTGAAATATCCGTGGAAAAAAAAAAAAACAAGATGTAAAGGTGGTGACGAGGCCAGTTAACGTCGTCGTTTTGATAATAAAATATTTGTACAATCATTCCCTTTTTTTCAACATGTTTTTCTTATGTATGTGCCATAATAAAAAAAATTCGAAATATTAATTCTTAATTCAAGATATAAAATATCATAAAAATTTTCAATTTAGACTCGAAAAATCATGTAATTTTCAATCTAAATTCAAGACCTGAAAGATCACAAAAAAATTTCAATTCAGGACCCGGATTGAGAATAGTATGATCTTTCGGATCTTAAATCGATAATTAAACTAATTTTTGGATTCTGAAACGACAATTCTTCTATATAAGTAATGAAAAATACTATAAAAAGAAAAGGGTGGAACCAGCATCTCCAACATATATGTGCATACAAATCTAGTCATCTCTTCTACATTCAAAGAAGAGATCAAAATCAAACCATCAATCAAATGCATCACTACATTCATCATAATACATTGCTACAACTCACTCATGCAGCAATTGGCCCTTGATCAATAAGATTATCTAATCAAAAGCATCCTCATCATGCCAGATATCAACCAAAAAATCTACCATCTCCTGCAAAAGTGAGAATGCAGTTGGATCTTATCAGAAGAGGACTTCAAACATGGTGCAGAGCAGAGCATAGCAAAGTTAACTCACAGGTAGAGGAATTGGCTTGGGAAAGGGATCATTAGTCGAGAGCAGGTCTTCGTATGTCGTGGACCAGCTGCAAGATCACACGATGAGGCATCAAATCACAACTGCAGAAATTACTAGAAACTGGATTAGGAGTTGGAGTCATGTAATGAAAGACAAAATCAATCAACTAATCAGTTTAAGCCTTCCTGAATGGGATTCTAACATTCAGATTACGGAGCTGTAATACCGTTACCACGTATGATTTTCATTGAGAAAGGCAGACAAGGAGATCATAGTACCTTATAATTGGATCATTTTGCATTTTGTGAGGCCTCTGAGATATATCTCCGGTCCATTTTCTTCTGCTCTCTTCCCATTCAACCACAGCTACATCGACATATTTAGGCACAGAAAAGAAAAGCCGAATATGTTTTCTGTTTATTAGATTAGCATTACAATAAGGAAATACTGAGATTATGAGCAGAGCAACTACATAGTGGTAATCTCTAAGGCAAACAATGGAAGAGACATTCAAAAAACACTTGAATTACAGTCAAAACACTCGAATTCTCGATATATGCTGTTCACTAGATGCATTTTTACTCCACTCTTTTAGTAGATAAAGGGAGCAAGAAAGGCTTACCATGATTGACAAATTCTAGAGTGACTGAGTTGTTCTCTGCTGGTCTGTTGTGTTCATTGAGAGGTGTAGAAGACTGCAAATGCCGGGTTTCGTTGCAATGGGAAGTCCTGCCATCAACTTCCATCATGTCTTGAAGAAAGGACCATCACCTTTAGTATATATTTTCAGCAAATAGTATTGATTTAACTAACTGTTTTTTCAATGTTCAGTAAAAAAAAAGCACAGCAAGATAAAAACTAGACAAGGTTTCACAAAACAAACACCAATTACAACAAAAGATATATGAATTGAATAGAAAAGAAGAATGCAACTTCAATTCATAATCCTGAAATTGTTTATGTTTAACATGCATATAGTAAGATCTGAAGGTCAATAACAAACCACAACTTATTGCTCGATCTCTAAACACGCAAATCGGGTGTTGATTGTTCATTTTAATTGTTGTCAATTGAGAAGTGCATAACAATGACAGTTTTTTTTTTATCACAAGTTTCTACTTTTCAGACTAACTGAATCAGAAGCAGGGCTTTAGTAACTTTGTATCATCCATGGACACTACTAATTAACCTTAGAGGCTTCTGACTAATAGTAAAAAAAAGCACCAGCTACAGTAAGTGAAAAGTAGATAATACAAATGTTACTTGGCATAGCATGAAGCATAAACCTTTTTCTTGTGTAATCTATTGAAAAGGTAGTATTACTGCACAAATTAGTATGGAGCCCCATAAAATTAGGAATATGATTATTGATGGGCCTTTCTTGAAGGAGCAATCTACATAGGATAAACAAACATAAAATCATTCCAATCATTACTCTCAAACAAAACATAGAAGCCAAACTAATACATAGCAACATGAGCACAGCCAAAATCAAGAATTCAAGAACATGAAAAATTTCAACCAAAAAACAAAAACCCATTTATATTTTCCCATAAAGTACCAATCTTTTTCTGTTTTTCATGTCCCAAACAAAACCAGTAAGTCAGATTCTGAGATTCACTAAGAAAAGACAAAAATAACCAAAACTACAAAAGAAAACAATAAAATAAAATAAAAAAAACGGAAAATGTAAAATAAAAGAAAGAAACACGGTACCTTAAGTGAAGGACAAGCAGAAATGGGATATAAAAGAAGGAAATAAGAGGGGGGGAAATGGAGTATATATAGGCAGAAAAAGGAAGCATAATGTGGGCTCACAAATATACAAGGTCATTTTCTTCGTTTGGTGGCATCCTGTAAACAGTTTCTCCAGTTTACTGATTCTATTCCTCTCTCTCCTCAGTCTCTCTCTCGGCGCCTATGTGGATTTCGCTCCTTTGTCGAATTAGTTCTGTCATGTGTAACACGATTACCACGACCTGCCCTTTGCTTGCCCAGTGGATAATCCATCAGAGAGCTGTACACCGAGGGTGATATAGTCATTTCGCCGCAACAGGACCTGGATGGATAGACAGCAATCTTCCCCTCGTGCTTAAATTTTTGTACGTGTAATCATTTTTCGAAAAGGTGAAGTGAATGAGGCCTATTCTGAGTCTGTGCTGTGCCCGTGGGCCGTGGCACGGGTTGGACCTAGAGGTGAACAAGAAATCGAAAACTGATCGAACCGAAAAAATTTTAATTTTTTAATTTTATTATTTCAATTTTTGGTTTGATTATTTTTTTTCCAGACCAAAATAATTGAATTTTCTATATAATATTAATAAATATATTTGAAATATATTTATATTTATATATAATTTCTATTTTTTATTTTTATTAATTTATTAAATTTAGACTAAAATTCAGTTATAACCAAAAAATAACCAAAAATCGAATAAGAATTTCGGTTTCGTAATTTTTTTCAGGACCGAAATAACTGAATTTTTATATATAATATTAATAAATATATTTTTAATATATATTTGAAATATTTATATTTATATATAATTTCTATTTTTATTTTTATTTTATTAAATTTAGACTAAAATTCGGTTATAATCAAAATAACCAAAAATCGAATAAGAATTTCGGTTCGGTTATTTGTGTAATTCGGTTCGGTTCGATAACATCCAATATAATTTCGATTGTTTCGATTCGATTATTTTACAGGCGAAAATCGAACCGAATAACCGAATACTCACCCCTAGTTGGATTCGTACAGATCCGGCCAAATTAATTATTTTCATTTTTACTTTCTAATTATAAATATTAAGCTTGCAGAAAAAAGTACAATACTATGGAATTAATAAAATCAAAATTTAAAATATCAACCGACCTTAGCTCAGTTGGTAGAGCGGAGGACTGTAGTGTGTTTATGGTAATCCTTAGGTCGCTGGTTCGAATCCGGCAGGTCGGAATTGTTTTTGCTATTTTACAAGATTTTTGGGCCGCTGACAAATTATCCAGAACTTATTCTTTTACAACCCATCTAGAACTTTAGTTTTTTTATCCAGAAAATCTCTTTGAGGGGAGTTGAATTTTTTTTCGTATCATATTTATTTTTAATTTTCATCCATTTTTTCTTCTTTACGAAGGGGTTAATCCAAATTTTTTGGATCACAATACTATAAAAATTTAAAAAAAATTGGAAAAAAATTTCCGGCTAGAGCATCCCTAGTGTGGATTCGCTTGTAGGGATGGTTCGGTACAATATATCGGACATTTTTCTTCATACCTTATAGCTTATCGAAATTTATGGTATATATTTAAATTCTGTAAGACTTAAACAAATTAATAATGATTGCCAATTTTATTAACGACCACAATTAGCTACTAAACACTAGCTCCGAAATTCATGTGCCGAAATGAAAAGTACCTATTAATTTGGGACGGAGGGAGTATTATAATACGAACTAATTTTCTATATTATACTTCCAATTATATATAAATATTTAATAATATACAAACACAAAACCAACAAAAATAGGAGTTTAATTTACAAAATCTTCTCATAAAGAAAATTATACTTGTGCTAAAATTGGTAAATATAATAAATTAGTGATATGTAATATTTTAAAGAAAAATAAAAAATATAATTTTGTTTCGTTTTTATTATTATTTATTGTATATCAAAGTTACAGTATAAAAAATAAATAAATAAATTGATGTTGATGTAATATTTTTCGGAGGAAAAATGACAAAAATAAAATTATATAAAATTATTTTGCTTATATGTACCCATGTTTGATTTAAGTTCTAAAAGGTTATTTTACACACAAAAAAAATATCATAATAAATAAATATTTTTCAGACCTTTAAATAAATAAAATCTATCTAAATTATTAACCTCTTAATAATATTTTAAGGGTAATTCTAAACACAACTACAATATTACTTTTATAGTCAATTTTTAAAGAATATTACTCCCTCCGTCCCGGGTCTCTTGAGACGTTTGACAGTGCGCGGAGATTAAGAAAAAATGATTAGGAAATATAGTGGAGTAAGATTATTAGGTTGATGATTAGAAGAGATAACAGAGTACGAGTAGAGTAGGTTGGGTAGGTAATTAATTAATAAAAACTTCTCAAAAAAGGAAACGTTGCAAGTGTTCTGGGACGGACCAAAAATGAAAACTTTGCGAGTGTCCTGGAACGGAGGGAGTATTATTTTTCCCTTATCCTCATAGCCTTTAAATTAAAATATTTAATACGAATAGAAACAACTTTCATTTTTAATGGAAATAAAGGTTACAGATACCTCTTCCTCTTCCTCCGTATTATTAAGTTCAGAATCTTCAAGAACAAGAGTTACATCATTTTTTTTATCTTTCTAAATCAGTGTATTGCCTTCATTATTGTTGTAGATCGTCTCTTACATAAAAATATATTTCTTTAAAGAATGCGAAAAATCTCAAACGTTCTTAAACCTCCTTTGGTGAGTTTCAGGCGCGGCTAACCGAATGCTGAACATCCACCATGAGTTCTTAAATTCAATCATGAGATTTGAATTATCTCAAATCCTTCATGGGTGACCAGCGAGTACTATATTGACAACATGATGAAATAAAGAAAGAAAATAGTTAAATCTTAAATTCACCATGTGATTAGGAGAGAGGCGCCACCAAAGACGAATCAGCCATTTGATTAAGAGAGAAGCGACGCCATGGGTGACGAAGAAAGACAGAGTGGAATTTGTAGCCTGTAGGTTTAATATTTGACCATTTTATTAAGGGAAGGTCTTGGGTTAGGCAGACCTAAACGATTTAGGCGGGTTTTATCCATTAACCCAAACCCAAACCCATATAATATACCCTAATTGGGATTAATAAACCCTAATTGAGATGGGTCAACCCATTTGGGTAGAATAAAACCCGCCTAAATCGTTTAGGCCTGCCTAACGCAAGTTTTTGCCTTTTATTAAGGGTTTATATTTTTGTTTATTTTACTTAAGATTTAAGTTGGAAATGGAGGCTAAGGGGTAAAATAATAATATTAAAAAAAATAGTTATAAAGAAAAATATTGTTGTTATAAATATATTTATTTGGTGGACATTACTTAAGATATACTTTAGAGATACATACATATCTTTCTAGATTTCCATAGAAGATATGATTTCATCCTTATATATAGGACAACATATTGTAATTCTCCATACATTAATGAATAATAATTTTCTCTATTTTTCTCTCCATCGTGTTCTTGTTGGGTATCAGGGTTCCAGGCCCGTTTACCAGCCTGTTACACCTCCGGACTCCGACCAGGCTCAGATTGAGCCCAGGTTCCACGCACTAGGGTTCAAACACCCTATCTCTTCAAGCTTTGACCTCCTCGGACTGGATCTGCCTTCGAACCTCAGAGAAACCTCCGATTCGCGCACCTCAGCCAACCACACAAGAAGGGACGAGGGTTTTGGCTCAGACCTTACCGTCTGAGCACCCCAACGCCGTCCACCACCCAAGGGAGTTTCCGGAACAGGAAGCGCTCGCCAAGAGCTCTCACAAACAATCACGGTCTCCACAGAACACTCACAAGATCACTCAAGATCGAAGAGAGAAGGAGGAGAGTAATCAGAGAAGAGAGAGAGATGCGGCGCTCTGATTTAGGGTTTCACTCGCTTAGGGTTAGGAGAGCGGGTCACACACATATATAGTAAGTTAGAGTAACCGCCCCGCTAACCGCTTCAACCCGAACCAGAATCATAACCCGAAACCAATCCATAAACCAAACCAGGTAAGTGGGCTCGGGAAAAGAATAGGAAAGAGGCCAAGAATATAAGAGAAGCCCAAAGCAAAATGGCCACACATATTCCTACATTCTCCACCTTAGGCATGG
The DNA here is from genome assembly GCA_026898455.1 of Plectranthus barbatus. Classification (NCBI taxonomy): domain Eukaryota; kingdom Viridiplantae; phylum Streptophyta; class Magnoliopsida; order Lamiales; family Lamiaceae; genus Plectranthus; species Plectranthus barbatus. Next base: position 28,537 of record JAPKLW010003320.1, read on the forward strand.
TTGCGTGGGGCATTGCTCTTATTGGTTGTCATCATCGCCGGTTGCCTAGCAATACATGTACTAGGACTTTAATGTGTGTGGGTATGACTAAGGTACGCATCACAGAGGAGAAGTACCTGCAAGATTAACACAATACCCAAATGAGTAATGGAAGTGACACACAAAGGATACACACCATCACAAGATACTCAAGTCACTTAGACACAAACATTAAACATGTTAACGAGCTCGATCAAACATAAGAGAGCAGAGTACATTGAGTAATCAGATCAGAAAGAAGAAACAAAAGAAAGCAAGAAAACAACACTAAGTTGAATTAGACATGCTCGAAGTTCAAGATATTCTGGCAAGACATGAATTTTTCATAAGGAAGACACTTAGTTCCCATATCTGCGGGATTGAATTCAGAAGCTATCTTTTGCAAGGAAATTATCCCTTTATCTACTACATCCCTAATGAAATGAAATCTAACATCTATATGCTTGGTCCGGTCATGAAATACTGGGTTTTTACACAGTTGTATAGCAGATTGGGCGTCATAGTAAACAATAGGTTTATCACTTAAGAAATTAATCTCAGACAACAGGCCTTTAAGCCAAATGGCTTCTTTGAAGGCATCAGTCATGGATATATACTCTGATTCAGTGGTAAACAAAGCAACAACAGGCTGCACTTGAGATTTCCAGCTTATACATGCATCACAAAAAGTAAACACATAGGAAGTAGTTGATTTTCTATTATCTCTATCATTAGCATAATTCGAATCAACATATCTAACCAGTTTAACAGATTTAGAGCATTTAGCAAATCTCAATCATGTGCTCTGTGTGTGCTTTAAATATCTAAGAAGCCACTTAAGAGCTTCCCAATGAGGCTTACCAGGATTTGACATATATCAGCTAAGAAGACTAACACAGTAAGCAATGTCTGGTCTTGTGCTGACCATGAGATACATCACAGACCCAACAACATTAATATAAGGGATGCATTTCATTTTATTTAACTCAGATGTAGTTTTAGGGCACTGATATTTACTTAAAAGAAAATGGGATGCAAGTGGGACATTAACAGGCTTGGCAGACTCCATAGAAAACTTAGAAAGAATCTTAGTGATGTATGCAGATTGATTAAGAAACAAACTCTTCTTAGACCTATCTCTAACAATATCCATGCCTAGTATCCTTCTA
>JAPKLW010003320.1:29733-44681 GCA_026898455.1 Plectranthus barbatus
TCTTCTTAGACCTATCTCTAACAATATCCATGCCTAGTATCCTTCTATCATTGCCAAGTTCTTTCATCTTAAAGTACTTGCATAAGTGATCTTGCACATGCTTCACAGATTTCATGCTAGGACTAATAATAAGCATATCGTCCACATATAGAAGCAAGAAAGTTGGCAAGTTATTTTCAGACTTATAATACAAGCAATGTGTTGGGAAATTATTCCTAAAATCTCCCTTAGGATTTATTTGTAAAAGGTTTTGTTGGATCAAACCTTATTTAGTTGGTCGATCATTTGCTGAAATCTAGAGAGTCTAACACAACTTGTAAAGTCCTGTATAAGGTTAACATCGAGTTGTAATAGACTAGTGTGCTAAGAAGAATCCCTAGCAGACACAAAGCAAATGATATCAGCATTATCTGCTAGAGAAACAAGCCAACAAAGGATCACTAGCAAATGACTGAAAGCACGCCTGACAGAATGCTAAGGTGTTAGCATTCGAACCTTTCAGCATCGAAGAGTCTGAAACTAAAGAAGTCAAAGGATCGAAGGCAGTAAAAGGCTTCAGCAACTCCTAGCATAACTAAGGGCGAGACTCAAATGCTGAAGACGGACTGCCACTCTGACAAAAAGCTCACGCAAAAGGATAAGACTTTCCCGAAGTGGTTAGGAAAGTACAAGTCAAAAATAAAAGTGAGAGCCACAGACCAACCTCTTCAGATCAAGGAGCCGTTGAGTCTAACGGATAAGGAGATTCAAAGTTTGAATCTCCACCTATAAAAGACAGTCTCAAAGATGAGAGAAAAAGAACACAACTGCTTTTACTACTTCGATAACCGCTTCAATCACAACCTATTCAAGTGTGAGATTCCTTTGACAAAGCGAACAAGAAAAAGTAGTCAGTTGAGAGCTCGTGATAAAAAGCACATTCAAAGCTCTCAACAACCAAGAGTGTCTTCACATTCAACATCTGACACTCAACCTTGAAGATTCTTGAACTTCCGTTAAGAATCTTCAATCATTGGGATAATCTCTTTACTAGGAGTATCCAACAGTCGAACACCTGAAAAGGTCAAGACTAGAACGGGCATCTTGCCATACTCAAGCAAAATCAGGAAGTATCTATTTCTTCCATATCAGGCAAGGCAGGAGTTTCGAAGGTGTGCCCTTGACCCCCAGCCAAACCTTACCGGAGAAGCGCAGACTCACGGAGGATAGCTGTCAAGTAGCCATGCCGAAAGCTCACTGCCTACTTAACTGGAAAGGCGATTCCTTGTAATCTGTATACTTTTCTAGTGAAATTCTTAGCGATTCGGCTAAGGAGTGGACGTAGATCTATTTGATCGAACCACTATAAATCTTGTGTGCATTTACTGTTTTATTAGTTAACTGCTCAAAGATCGATTTAAAACCTAGCAACGGAGTTGCTAGTGTATATCTGAACACTAAATTAAGTCATAACCTGAACTAACTAATCTTTGGAAAATAACATTAAGTGCAAGAGACGTAAAACAAATTCCGCTGCATTTCGTGTTAATTTATCAACACGACGACTCTGATATTTCGGGACCAACAAGTGGTATCAGAGCCAGGTTGAAAAACCGACTGCTTCTGAGTCGCTTAAGACCAGATCCGCATTTTCCTTGCACTTTTACCTGTTTATCTGTGTTTCACTTGTTTAGCTCAGGAGACAAGATGTTGAATCACTCTCTTGGAAAGTACAACAGGGAGAACTTCACAACATGGAAAAAGATGGCCTTAATACAGCTTCAGAGCATACATCCAGAAATGGTTGAGGTACTTGAAAGAGGTCCCATTAAGATTATGAAAGCTAACACTTTTATAGGACCTGTACCCGAACCCGCTGACGGAGCTAATGAAGGAGATCAACCTAGACCCCCAAGGCCACAGAGACCCCAAATGGTTGAAAAACCTTTTGAGGAATACACAAGTGAAGACAAGAAAAGAGCTCAGCTGGAGCATGTTGCAAAGAAGTTAATCCTTGACTCCCTACCAAAGCTGATGGCACAAAAAGCTTTGGAGTTCGATACAGCTAAAGAAATGTGGCAGTATGTTTGCGAGTCATCCCAAGAGACAGACCAGATGAAACGCAATAAGCTGCAGGTAGTTGTTGACAAATATGAATCTTTCTTTATGAATGCAGGTGAATCCATAATGGCCATGGAGGAACGATTTAATACCATCATTGGAGAGCTGAATAACCTTGGTAAGAAATATGAGAATGGGGAAATGAATCACAAGATTATCTCTAAACTATACCCCAGAGATGACTGGTTTGTTAAAATGACTAGTTTAAGTGAGAAAGATCTCAACAAAATGTCTACATCAGAGGTATTTGCTCAGCTAAAATCTCATGAATTCATAATACAACAGTCAAAGAAGAATGAAGCTGCAGTAGTACAATCCGCTGCTAGCTCAGATGATTTGGCTTATTTTGTCAAAAAGGATTTTAATAAGTTTAAACAAAAGAAACCATATTACAATCAAGAAAGATCTGCTTCTATAACCCAATCAAAGGAGGTTGCTACAACCTCTGGCTCTCAGCCTACTGAACTTAAGATCAGTGAACTAGAAGAACAGATGAAGAAACTTCAGAAGATGCTGATGGAGGCTAAAGGCGAAAAGGAAGCAAAGGAGACTCAGCAATCACCTTCTCACGCCCGCTCAGCAGAGCGAAAGCCTAGGACCTGTTTCGAGTGTGGATCTCCAGACCACTTGAAACATGACTGTCCGAAAGTCAGCAGAGAAGAAAAGGAGCGGCTGAAACAAAGATTTGAAAGACGTGCAGGCAATGCAGTCAAAAGAGCACTCCTAACCAGGATAGAAACTCAGGACATTCCTGAAAATGATGAGGAATATTATCTATCCTCAGAAGAAGAGGATGAAGAAGCCATGTTAGTTCTAATGGCAGACGTCGTGGAAGATCAATTTGCTGATGCAGATGCTGATCAGAATGCTGAAACGGCTCTAGCAGCCGAGAACACCAAGGTAATTTTAATAAACATCCCAAGATTTGTAACCTTTGATGATTGCGAGAATCTCACTTTAGACTCTGAGGAAGACTATCTCACGAAGCTAAGTGATGAATTCTATAAAATGTACGAAATTAAAAATGTCATTGTGGGAGAAAACACTTCACTGAAGTTAAAAGTTTCAAATTTGACCGAGGAAGTCGAAAGACTAAGGTCTGCAAGTGAGGAACTTACAAAAATGAAAGCCGAATTTTCAATACTTTCTGAAAATTTCAAAATTCTTGAGAAAGAAAACATTTTACTGAAAAATAAACCAAAAGAAAATTGCATTTGTACTTACACGACTAGTCAAGCTATATTGAATGTTGCAATTAATCAACAAAAGCACTACAAAGATAGAGCTGGTGTTGGTTTTGATCGCCATGATAAAGGAAAAACTTCTAAGCAGAAGATTACTCAGTTTATCTCTGCTGGAAAATTCATCCTTGGAGAAAAACTGAAAGAAAAGGAATCTGCTGAAACACTCATTAGCGAATCTGTGAAACCTCAGTAGAATGCTAGGACATCTGCTAGGGAACCTCAACAGAGGTACGATATATCCCAGCAGAATCCTAGAATATATGCTAGGGAAACACAGCAGAGGTGCGTTCTACCTCAGCAGAATACTCGAGTGTCTGCTATGAAACCTCAACAGAGGAATGATAAATTCAAGCAGAACACGAGAACATATGCTTCGCAACCTAGATCGGCAGAGCCTAGAAGGATTGCCGAGCAGTATGCATCTACTGCCAGGACAGCAAGATCTTCACTTCATACAAGCAAGCATGTTAATTACAATGTTGTAAAGCCCCCTCATAATGCATATACACCACATAGGCAGAACACCTATATAAGGCCTAAGTCCAAAACAAATTTCTTCAAAAGGACAATGAAGGCACAACACACTACCACACCTCATCCTCAATCTAAGCATGCAAGATTTACTTATCCTAAGGTTGGGAAAGGTATAAAGAGTGATGTCAAGAAGAAAATCTTGAAGATCACTCAAATGTGGGTTCCAAAAGGAAGAATGACACTTGCTAATCCTGCAGGACCCGAGACTAAACGGGTACCTAAATCCTTCTCTTAATTGTCTTGCAGAAGAAGAATCCAAGAGTGAAGGAGTCAAAATCTCCAGATGAATGGATTCTTGATAGCGGCTGCTCAGGGCACATGAGTGGAAGAGCAGACTTATTCTCAGATTTACAAAGCGTCTATGGATCCTCAGTTATTTTCGGTGATAACAGCAGAGGAAGAGTCATTGGAAGAGGATGTGTAGAACAAGATGGAATCCGAATTGTCAATGCTGCTCTCGTTTCAAACCTTAAACACAATTTGATGAGCATCAGCCAACTGTGTGAGAATGGATATAATGTTTATTTCATTAACTCTGGCTGTGATATTGTTGATAAGATTACAGGTGAAGTAAAGCTTAGAGGCATCCGCAAGGGTGGACTATATGTGGTTGATTGGCAAAGTGGTCAACAGGATTCATGCTTCGTGGCATTTAACAAAGAGGAAACAAGTTGGCTATGGCATAAAAGATTAAATCACTTGAACTTCAAGGCTATCAATCATCTAGCCAAACATAAGTTGGTTGAAGGACTGCCTGCTGAATCTTTCCGAAAGGAAGGAGTGTGCAAAGCGTGCCAACAAGGCAAACAAACAAAGGCATCCTTCAAATCAAATCCAGAAAAGGATACCTCAGGGAGAATTCTCGAACTCTTACACATGGATCTATTTGGTCATGTCACACCACCCACAGTTAATAAGAAAATATATACACTTGTGGTTGTTGATGATTTCTCCAGGTATACGTGGGTCCAACTACTAAAGACTAAAGACGAAGTAAAGACCCTGCTACCTGAACTGATCCTCAAAGAGCAGAACAACAAGGAAGTTACAGTTAAAAGGATTAGATCAGATAATGGAACTGAATTCTGTAATGGAATTCTGATGGACTTTTGTGCGGAGGCTGGAATTCATCATGAAAGGTCCACTGCTAGAACCCCACAGCAGAATGGGCTAGCAGAACGAAGAAACAGAACACTGAAGGAAGCAGCACGGTCCATGCTTGCTGATTCAGGACTCAATGGAAAGTATTGGGGAGAAGCTATCATGACTGCTTGCTACACTCAGAACAGGAGTGCGGTTAATGGCAGATTCAACAAAACCCCTTATGAAGTGTATAATGGTCGTAAGCCTTCTATTAAACACTTTCGTACTTTCGGTTCAACATGTTATATCCATAACAATGGGAAGTCTAAGCTTAACACTTTTTCACCTAAGTCTGATGAAGGCGTTTTCCTGGGATATGGATACCCTTCTCACAAAGGTTATAGAGTGTTAAACAAGACAACTCAACTTGTGGAAATAACATGTAATGTTATTTGTGATGAGTCTACTTTAGTGCGCAGGGCTGACAAAGAACAGAGGAATGATAATCATGAGACCAATGATATCCATGATCAATCTCTTCAAAAATCTTTTGAGAATATGAGTATTGATCCGATTAGGTCTAAGACTGATGTCATCCCAGAGGCATCGCACTCAGCAGGTGACCAGACTGCTGACCAGGCCGGTGATGCTAATGATCATGCTGAGGCCCCATCCTCTATATATCTAAATGAAAATTTAGATGTTGCTGGTGCACTTGATGATCGAGAAGATGAAGAATCTACTGAAGATCTCAGCAAAGGAGTTGCTGAGAATCCAATCCCGGTGGAACCTGCTGCTGAAGCTCCAACCGTTACAATACCTGCTCATGTCGATCCTATTCATGAAGATCCAGAAGCAGATGAAGAAGGAGTACCAGTTGTCCCAGTTGATGAACCCCAGGAGAATGCATTAGAAGCTAATCAAAACAATACTCATCAAGAAGGAGAACCAGATGCTGAAATTCCAGAACGCATCAGACTGACATGGCTACATGCGCATCCTTTAGACAGTGTTCTTGGAAGCGTAAATGACCCTATCCTAACCAGACAAGGGAACGACAATGCCATGTTAGCCTGTTACATATCTAATGAAGAACCCAAGAAAGTAGAAGAAGCATTGCAAGATGCAGATTGGGTGAATGCCATGCAAGAGGAGCTTGCAGAGTTCACACGCAACAATGTGTGGGAACTAGTCGACAGACCAGAACATCAAAGTGTGATAGGCACTAAGTGGGTGTTCAAAAACAAGAAAGATGAATCAGGTGCTGTAGTAAGGAATAAAGCGCGTCTTGTAGCCAAAGGGTATAGACAATGTGAAGGAATAGATTATGATGAAACCTTCGCCCCAGTAGCAAGACTAGAGGCTATTCGTCTATTCTTGGCATATGCTGCGTACCATGAGTTTGATGTGATGCAGATGGACGTAAAAAGCGCCTTCCTTAATGGCGAGCTCAAGGAGGAAGTTTATGTCGAGCAACCTCCGGGATTTGAGCAAGGAAATCAAGTCTACAGGCTCAAGAAGGCACTATATGGTCTGAAGCAGGCACCACGAGCTTGGTATGGAACGTTGTCTAAGTTTCTATTGAACAATGGATTTCAGAAAGGGAGGATAGATCAAACTCTCTTTCGCATCAAGGATGGAGACAGCATTCTACTAGTTCAAATATACGTTGACGACATAATCTTTGGATCAATGATAGATTCTCTGATCTCATGACTAGCCATTTTCAAATGAGCATGATGGGAAAGATGTCCTATTTTCTTGGACTACAAGTTCATCAATCCAAAGAAGGAATATTCATCCATCAGAAGAAGTATGCTCGTGACTTAATCGCCAAATACTGTCCGGAGAAGACCAAGAGCTTGCGCATACCTATCAGCACAACTTGCATTGCTGCTCTTGAAAAGGAAGGAGATGATGTGAATCCTACTCTTTACAGAGGGATCATAGGTTCACTACTGTATCTCACCGCTAGAAGACCAGATATCTCGTATGCCGTGGGATTATGTGCTAGATATCAAGCCAAGCCGAAGAAGGTTCACTTTGACACTGCCAAAAGAATTGTTCGCTATTTGAAGTGTACTGAAGGATTAGGAATTTGGTATCCCAGAGAAGATGGTCTAGCTCTGAGTGGATATTCAGATTCTGATTTTGGAGGATGTAAGATTGACAGGAAAAGCACAAGCGGCACATGTCAATTTTTGGGACACAAGCTCATTAGCTGGTTCAGCAAAAAGCAGCACTCTGTTGCTATCTCTACCACTGAAGCAGAGTATGTAGCTGCTGCTAGCTGTTGCTCACAAATTCTATGGATAAAGCAACAATTACAAGATTATGGGATTTCTCCTGAATGTGTGCCCATCTATTGTGACAACAATAGTGCCATGTGCATTACAAAGAATCCTGTTCATCACTCTCGGACCAAGCATATTGATATTCATCATCATTTCATACAAGATCATCAGGAGAAGAGAGACATCGATGTTCGCTATATATGCACCGATGATCAGATAGCAGATATTTTTACAAAGCCACTTCCAGAAACCAGATTTAAAGAGTTATGCTTGAAATTGGGATTAATGGAATTAGATGCTGACGTGGATGAATGAGTCCTAGCTCTCATTCTTTCTATAAGGATATTCCTGAAAGTTGGTTGATAATTATTATATTTTGATTGCTATGCCTTCGACCTGTTGAAGATTTCTTGACATTACCACACATCAACATGCTGAACAATGCCATGAAAATAGTTGAAAAGAAGGAATCTAAAATCAGCATATCCATTCAACAGAAAGATTACAGAGTTCAAAGGCTGTCAGATACACACAACTCTACATCATCATGTGCTACGAATCTAACAACATTTCTGTGAACACAAAAGGAAGGAGAGCTCAGAGCATTCTTCAACCACAGTTAGGAAAATGAGCCCTCTAGGGATAGAAGTCAAAACCCATCAAAGGAATCCCTTCAGAGACAAGATGAGGGAATGACTGCTCAAGCAACCAACTTAGCTGCATGGCAGTTGGCAGAGGAACTAGAGGAAAGAGATCGATACATCTCTTCACTCCATCAAAGAAGAATTCCGCCCAATCAACTTCCTTCATCTCTGCATCAATGGCCATCATAGCCCTCCAAATCCTTGGGTTGAACACATAATTGTCAGCAGGGACGCCAAAGGTGACATTACTAACAATGTCAAAGATGACCCTGTACTCCTCCTTCAAATGTAAACATGATGGAGTTGGTGAAAAGCCAAAGTTATCGGACTGCCTCCACTCATTCCAGTAGCCAAACTCTGGAGCAGTCAAATGGCGGAAGACATCCATGACGCGAGTAGGACCCCGAGGAAGGCCAAACTTCTGAGAGAACAGGACCGGAGTCCAGCAAACCACTTCATCGTCGAAGCAACTCCAAATAGCATCATCATCGGTTTTTCTCCTGAAGATAAAGCTTTGGAGAGCTCGTTTCTGATAACGAGTTGGCATCGTAGTCAGAAATTGGGTCAGGCAACTCTCATTAAGAGCTCCCATAACGAAGTTGGCAACACGACAATTGTTACCATATTCAAAATACAACCCCGATTCATGAAGAATTTGGTTGCGAGTGACTGGCAAATCACTAGGAGCAATGGTAATACGATGCATTTTGAAGCTAGTGAAGAAGGAAATGCTATGCAAAGTGGAGTGAAAAGATGAAGTTCCAAGTATACAAGTGAGTCGTTATTTATAGCAAGATCATGACTCTATCCATAATGGGAACACTCTCCCAAAAGTGTGCTGTCAAATGAATTCAGTATTCAAAAGAGCGGAAGTCTAGGAGTCTCGACAAAGGGGGAAACGCCACCTGTCTTAAGAAGGCTACTTACGGCAAATCGACCTACCTGAGTATTCTGGCGTTCTCTTCCACGAATGCTCAAAGAAGACACCAAAGGATATCCCAAATCCTTTGACTAAGACAGAAATCTGCAGTCTTAAATAATAGCACTCGATGACTTTGAGTGGATAATAGTAGCTCACATCAATCACAGGAAGGCTGCTACAGACATCCAAGTCATTCAAAAGACAGCTTGCTGGGACTATAACGCAAGCATATCAGAAACAGAGTATAAGAAGAGATATTATCTCTATTTCTTGGATTTGTTGAAGACATTATTATTTATTCTGGAAGAAGATTACATCTGCTGAAGATTATAGTTCTCTGCTAATATTGAAAATGCCGAGCAGAAATTGGTTGAAAATTCTGGTAACAAATGACAGACAACAAAACATAGCTGTGAAATCTTCAAATATCTTTTCATTCATCAACAAGATGTCATTACAAGAAACAGGGGAGAATTGAAGACAACATTTTATTCACTATTCTAGGAGGAAGAAGGCCTGAACGGGAAGAAGTCCGCGTTTACAAGATTCGTTGGTCCTTCGGCTATCTGAGGAAAACTCTGCTCTAGCAACCAACTAAGTTGCATTCCATTGAGCAGAGGTACGGCCGGATAATATTCGACGCAGTCTCGAACGCTATTGTAGATGTATTTCGCCCAGTCTATCTCGGCTCCATCGTCAATAGACATCATGAGCTGCCATGTTTCCTTTGAGAAGAACGTGTCGTCACAGTTCTCTCCCATCAACATATTATTTGCCACACGGAAGAGCACCCAATAAGGAGTGCGCAGATCGTACGCAGAGACAGAAAGAGAAAATTCGGACGACGGAGTTCGTCTCCATTTCTGCCACGCCGACCATTCAGGGGCAATGTCCGTCACACGATGATTGAAGACAGACCCAGGGCCTCTGGGAAGACCGAATCGACGAGAAAAGACGTCCGGTGACCAATAGACGAGTTTGCCGCGAAAGGAACCATAAATGCCATCTCCCTCCACAGAACAATCGTCGATGAATTCTCGAAGAACGTCGCCTTGGAAACGCCTTGGAGTAACAGTGACGAATTGAGTTAATCCACTGCGATTTAACTTTGACATAACGGTCTCTACCACCCTTGAATTGTTATCATACAGAGAGTTCAAACCAGCCTCATGTAGAATCTGGTTTCGGCGCAATTCAAGAGATTGACCTGGTGAATCCATTTTTTTCGGAAGAGATTACGATCATGCATGAAAAGCAATGTCGGAGATTATTATGATGATACCATGAAATACGTGGTAGCATCTACTTAATTTTATCCATCTTGGCTGCTGAAAATCTCAAATCAGACGTGGGACGTTTGCTTTTCAACATGGAGAAACATTTAATGCGTCCAGACGACGGCGACAAATCAGATTGTGACACGTCATCCTCACACAAGCTACGAAGGACGTGGCTATATCCACGATCTAACCCTCAACCCCAACCGTTGATTGAATTTAAAGTACTCTCAATCCTCGTCGTCAATTTCTCCTCGTACTCCGAAATCTTCTACACCATATTTAGATTTCAAATCCCCACCAATCTTCAGAAATCCCTCACCCCCATCTCTGAAAAACCCTCTCAAAATCCTCAGAAAAACCTACTCAACCATGACTTCAAATCAAGTTCTTCAACCTCCTCACACCAAGACACAAATACATCTCTAAATCCCGAATCATCACCATCCGAGAACTTAGAGTCAGTCAATCTTCAACAAGCCTCATTTATCTATCCCTCAACCACTTGCTCACCCCTGCATGTTCGACATGCACCCGAGTTCACCGGCATTGAGAAGAAGGAAGACATTGACGAGTCCATCCCTTACTACCAATTGGTAACCATGGCCAGACAGAAGAAGTTGTCCACGCATTCAGCAGAAAGGCGACGAGTGGCCCAGATTATGAAAGACAGGATTCTGTACATGCCTCTCGCCAACAAACAATTTCCTAAATGGATTTTGAATATCCTTGATTCTGAATTGCTGGTAAAGTATCTCACTGCTGAACCTGATCAATTTCATCCGCATATGGTTGCTGAATTTTATGCTAGGGCTGTTATGAGTGATGATCAGAAATCATTCAAGACATGTGTATATGGGCACATCGTGGAAGTAAATGCTGATTTACTTTCTCGTACTTTTGGACTTCGAAACTTTGGAGCCAAAATTTCTCAATATAAGGTGAATAATATAGCCGAAATAGAGAGACGATGGAAGCTTTGGAGGAAGTCAGGAGAAAAAGGGAAATCAAGTACGTTCAAGGTCAACACCTCAATCAACACCTTGACAGAGGAATACAAACTCCTTGCAGAGATTGTAATCAAGATGCTCCAATGTGATGCTGGATCGTACTCGGAGCTTTCTGCTAAGAAATATGCCGTGATGATGGCATTAAATGACAATGTTAAGGGTAATTGGGCTGAATTTATCTTTGAACGCTGGGCAGAACATGTCAAGAAGAATACTCACATAGAAGTAGATGGAACATTCTCTTCGAATGTAAACTTTGGGCTAAAGATTAGTAAACTTTTGGAGATTCTGTTTACCAACACAGGAGTAGATCGAGGAGTTGCACTTCTTTCTACCGACTATATTCCTGTAACAAGACACAAGCCTAAGCCGGTCAATATCAGAAATCCTCGGAAGTTAAAAGGGAAGTCTAACGTAGACAAGAATAAACCTACATCTCCAGAGGAACCAGATGAAGCTAGTTCAGCAGAAGTCAGACTCCAACACTCCATTCCAATAACAGAAGAAGAATTAGCAGTGTTGAAGAAGAATGCCGAAACAGATCAGTGTTTCAAAAATCTCGAGGAGATTGAGAAGTTAGGAAACCTCCCAGTTGATCATATCAACGACATCGTGACTTCGAAGGAAGCACAACAGCCTTCAACTACTATTGGAACATTGGCAGTACCAATTCAATCACTGAAGAGAGTTGCTACAAATCCTCCTGCAACTAAGGCAAAGAAGAAGACCAGAAGAAAGTTGGAACTTCTGACTGACAAGGAAGTAATGGAAAAAGCAGAGGCAGAAGACAAGTCTGCTAGAACTGCTGAAAGAGAGATTACAGCAGAGAAGACATCTAGTGAGACCAATTTTGACAACACCTCTGATCCAGACTACATCCCTGAGTCTCTCAGCACTGCAAAAGAGCGCGGTCAGGAAACAAGAAAAGCAAAGAGGAAGCGCATAGCTACTCTAAAGGAAATCGAGAAGAAAGATTATCAGAAGTTCATCAATAACTTGACATTCGAAGGCAGAGACAGGACCTTCGAACGAGTCAAATCCGCTGCTGATGAATTCATGGCCCAGAAAAGAGCTGCTAAGGAAGCTAGCAAAGAGGTCAGTGCTAGCAGAGGAGTCGAGGCTAGCATAGTTAATGAAACATCAGCAGAGCATATAAATCATCCATTGGAAGAAAGGCATGATGCTGGAGAGAATCAAATTCCAGCAGAAAATGAAGAAATAGCAGATACGTCAGCAGATGCTATCATAAGGGATACTACAGAAGATTCGACTGCTAATCCACTTCATCTAGCAGAAAAAGCTGCGAAGAAAGGAAAAGGGAAGGCTGATTCAGCAGAAGAATCAATTCTCAATCAGTCACTTGATCAGCAAATTAACATTGAAGAAGAAGAATTATCAGATACAGAATTCACAAAAAGGCTGGCATCTGGAGCATTCAATGAAACTAACTACCCCCGGGAAAAGCTTCACAGAAGAAATGATGCGGAATCCAGTGAGATTTGAAATGTTGAAGACCAAGTTGAATCACTAATCAATCCTGGTTCAGCGAAAGAAAAACCAGACGAAAGTATGTTAGCAGGACTGCCGGTGCAAACACCTCTCTCAGAACATTTGAAGGAAACACTCGTTGGTAATCAATCTGCTAACACATTAGAAGAGCAATTAGGTGCTGAAATGCCTCAACTAGAAGAAAATGATTCTCACCTCACTGAACCTGAATCATCTAGCATCTCTGAATCTGATTCCGATAGAGAAGCTGAAGAAATTTACAATGCAAAGTTCCTAAGGAAAGAAACCACAGAATCAGAGGCTATTCTTCGAGTACCCCTCAATGGACTGCCAGGACGTCGCTATGGACTCCGAAGAATTAGTCAATGGTGTGCAAAGGTTCATCCCGAGGATGTGCCTAATTCCGATTTAGGACCTATGGCTGAAGAAATAGAGCAGTTTGTTGATTCTGAAACAGAAAGAGCCATAGCAGATCTATTCTACAGTGAGTTGGATGAGTCAATACCTGAAGGACGCCTATTGGCAGAAGAGTTCCGTCGGTGGAAGAAGTTTGATTATATTATGTATCAACTCTGCTTCGAAGAGAGGATGATATGCATTGCAGCTAAAGGATTAAACTTCTGGAGATGTGAGGAACGTTGGTGCTTTGATTGGATTGATCAAGTTCCAGGGATGAAACAATTCTCGGACAAGTAAGTGATGTGCAGACTTCAAGCCATCCGAGAACACCGTTCCCTCTCGAAAACTGCTGGGTTACCCAAGTCCACCTTCGTACCTGATGGATACTCTGATGCTAGAGTCGAATTGTCCAAACGACAGGCAAAAGCTACTGTTGCCTACGAGAAACGTCAGTTGGAGTATGAATCGCAACAAGAGGAACATCGGAAGGCTCGAAGAGAGGCACTGGCCACTGAGCGTGCTGCTCTGAAATTTGACTCTCGTGATGTGTTGTTGGTTAAGTTCCTGGACATTGATATTCAGGACATAATTGAGGAAGCTCAGAAAGCTGAAGCTCAAACTATCCAGGAGACCGCACAAGTTCTGGATGCAGCCCGTCGGATATTGCATGAGGAATTATGCTATCAGGAGTATGTTGCTGCAAATAACAGTTACACACAGCAACCATATATTCCAACAAGTCGAGAACTTGTCACGACTACTTCCTTCAATGCCACTCCTATCTCTTCCATACAGATGGTCTTTCCAATGAATGCTGATATGGCTGCTGCCTTTGACTCGTACTTGCAAGTAACCATTGATGCAAGAATATCAGGGGCAACAGCTAATCTAAGAAGAGAAGTTGATGAGATACGGGGAGATGTATCTCATGTCCAATCAGAGATCGCTGAAAACAAGCTGGCTATTTCTGAGAATAGGACAAGTCTTGAAGCCGTTCAAAAGGATTTAGCAGACACCAAGACTACCCTCGAAGACACGGTTGTGGCCTATGGCACAAACTTTTTGGCTGCAATCAAAGAGGGGGAAGAAAGAAGAAAGGCTGACCAGGAAAGAAGAAAGAAAAATGAGGTGGAGTTAGCCATAAGGACAGAGGAAATAAGGAGAAAAGAAGAAGAAGCAAAGGAAGAGTTGAGACAAAAAGAACTAGAAGCTAGACTAGAGCTACAAAGAAAGGAACATGAAGCTAAGTTAGAATTGCAGAAAAAGGAACATGAACTTCAATTGCAGAAGATTGCTATGGAACAAGAGAAGCTGGCCAAAGAACTGGAGCGTGAGGCTGCTGAAAGAGAATCAGGAGCAGCCCTTCTGGAGAACTTCATGAAATTTACCATGGAGAAGTTTGCTGACATTCAGAAGAACAAATCAGCAGACAGTGAAAAGGACAAACCAACGCCCGTCTCATGAACGACAAGGTCAATTCTTTTACCTTCTGAATCCAATTTGTACTTAAACTTGCAATATCATATATAAAATTGGATCAGACTTAGACAAAATCTCTTTGTCCACTTCTGAATTTCACTGGTGTGCTCTAGTTGATTTACACTTCTGGTGTACTCAACAAATTTGCATGTGGACATGACGATTATATTTTGATTAATGAACATGAATGCTTGCTGACTTAATGAGTGCTAGAATTTCTAGCACATTGCTCTGTTGCAAACATTTACTCATATTTAATCGAGAAATATTCCCCAGCACTTGTTGAGGGGGAATTCGACCTCAATCATTTCTGATTGCTTGAACCTAGTTGGAAAAACTCTGTGTTAGATTGATAGAATAATATGGAATTGTAAAACACAGACATTCTTCCACTTATGGTCAGCAAATGATAGTAAGCTTTGATCGCACCAAAAAGGGGGAAATTGTTGGGAA
>JAPKLW010003321.1:0-44649 GCA_026898455.1 Plectranthus barbatus
GGGAAGGGAAGTCGCCGGTTCTGTTTCGAGAGAAAAAGACATGGCCGCCGATCCACCGGCACAGCCGGCGATCGCCGGCCTTCCCACACAGTCGCCGTTCTTGTCTCGAGAGGAAAAGATATGGCCGGCAATCTACCGGCACAGCCGGCGATCGCCGGCCTTCCCACACAGTCGCCGAAGATGCAGCAGGGGTCGCCGGCTGGAAATGTAATCGCTGGGAAGGAGGATGAATGGTCGCCGGCTGGGAAACTGCTCGCCGTTTGTGTCACGAAGCTTCCATTTTCTCCAATTCTTCCGTAAATTCTACTCTTTCTCCTCCCAGTGCATGCCAACATTGATCAGTCCTCGGATGCTTGCTCAATCATCTCATTTAAACTCAATTATGCATCAAATCTGTGAAAAATAATATCAAACAAAACCAAACGTAATATTTCCTTAAAGAATAGGAATAACGCATGAAAACATCACGTAATGGCTCAGTCTGACGTATAATCTAAATATAAATCTATCAATAAAATGCACAGAGTGAGTGTTTATCATACCCTCTGTTCATGTAAATATTTTTGCTGATCTTTATAAGATGATATCTATGTTTCATTTGAAACAATTTCATATATATGCTCACTCAATATCAATTATCTGCTTGATAATAACCTTGTGATGAGTAAATCTCACGATGAAATTTGTATAAATTCTGCTGCGTATACTTCTGCTAAGGTCCTAGCAGATGGATGTTTATTAGCAGAGTCATGTGTGCTGCTGAATTCGTAGCAGAGATCACATTTGAAAACATCTAGCAGAGTTGTCGTTCTTTAGCAGAAACTTCGTTCTCTAGCAGAGATTTCATTTCTAGCAGAGATCTTATCTCTAGCAGAGTTCTCATTTCTAGCAGAGACCTTATCTCTAGCGGAGTACTCATCTCTTGCAGAGTACTCATCTCTAGCAGAGTACTCATCTCTAGCAGAGCCCTTCAATGCGTGCGTCTCTCCATGCGTTGATTTCATTTTTCAAGAAGCACTTTGACTGATCTGATGTGGCGTCTGTCCATTCGTCGTATAACAGATGATCATTAACTCTGAATCGAATCGATTCTCAAGAAAAGAGTTATGACTTTTTCTTTTATAAATACCCTTCTTGTGTGTGTCTTTATCATCACAAGAACTCTTTTCTGAACTTTTCCCTCATTTGTTTAGAAATTCTCAAGAAAATGGATTCACCAGGTCAATCTCTGGAGTTGCGCCGAAACCAGATCCTTCATGAGTCTGGTTTGTACTCCCTGTATGATAACAATCCTAGAGTGGCGGAAACCGTCATGTCGAAGTTGAATCGAAGTGGATTGACCCAATTCATCACTGCTACTCCAAGATGTTTCCAGGGTGATGTTCTTCGAGAATTTATTGAGGACTGTTCTGTGGAGGAAGGGGTAATTTATGGTTTCTTCCACGGCAAGCTAATCTATTGGTCACCGGACGTCTTTTCTCGTCGATTCGGCCTTCCCAGAGGTCCTGGGTCAGTATTCGACTACCGTGTGACAGACATTGCTCCTGAATGGTCAGCATGGCAGAAGTGGAGACGATCTCTTTCGTCTGAATTTTCCCTTTCTGTCTCAGCATACGATCTCCGCACTCCTTATTGGGTGCTCTTTCGTGTTGCTAACATCATGTTGATGGGAGAGGACCTTGATGACATTTTCTTCTCAAAAGAAACGTGGCAGATCATGATGTCCATTGACGATGGGGTCGAGGTAGATTGGGTGAAATACATCTACGATAACGTTCGAGACTGTGTCCAATATTACCCGGCAGTGCCTCTGCTGAATGGAATGCAGTTTAGTTGGCTGTTGGAGCAGAGCTTCCCTTGGATAGCAGAAGGATGTTCGAACATTGTAGATGCCGACTTCTTCCCATTTAAGCCTCGTTCCTCCTAGAATAGCAGTCATGTTGTTGTTTTCAATTTTCTCTTCTTCCTTTGTAATGACGTTTTTCAATAAATGGAATGAGAGAATATTTAGATTCTGCACAACTATTCGTTGTTATCTTTCAATCATGTCATTTGCTGATAAAAATCAGCAACCAATCTCTGCTTAGCATTCTTGGTGTTAGCAGATTGCTATTATGGGTATTCTTCAGCAGATGTATTCATTCCAGAATACTTAACGTCGTCTTCAGAAAAACCAAGAGATAAAGATAAGAATAACATCTCATTCAGTACTCTGTCTCGGATATGCTTGCATTATTATCCTAGCAAACTGTCTTGTGATTGTGTTGAATTTATGTGGCAATTCTCCTGTTTCTGATGTAGGCCACAGTTTCCCACACACGGTCATCAGGTGCTTTCATTTAAGACGATAGGTTTCTGTCTTAATCAATGGATTTGGGGTATCCTTTGGTATCTTCTTTGATCATTCGTGGAAGATAACGTCATAATACTCAGGTAGGTCGACTTGCCGTAAGTGGCTTTAGCAAGACAGGTGGTGTTTCCCAACTCGTCGAGACTCCTCGACTTCCACCCTCTGAGTTGAGTTGACAAGACACTTTTTGGGAGAATGTTCACTCTGAGGAGAGAACCACAATCTTGCTGTATATATAACATCCCACTTGTTGTCTTGGACTCCATCTCTTGCACTCCATTTAGCATAGCATTTTCTTGCTTCGAAAATGCATCATGTTACCATTGCTCCAAGCGATTTAAGCGTTACTCGCAACCAGATTCTTCATGAATCAGGGTTGTACTATGAGTATGGAAACAACTGTCACGTTGCAAATTTTATTATCGGGGCTCTTCACGAGAGTTGTCTAACCCAATTTCTGATGACTGTTCCATCACATTATCAGAAAAGAGCTCTACAGAGCTTTATCTTCAGATGTCAAACCACTGATGACGCCATTTGGAGCTCCTTTGATAATCAAGTGGTTTGTTGGACTCCAACCCTCTTCTCGCAGGAGTTTGGCCTTCCACGAGGTCCCACTCGCGTTATGGATGTCTACCACCATATGACTGCTCCAGAGTTCGGCTACTGGGATAAGTGGAGGCAGTCGGACAACCATGACTTCTCACCAACTCCATCATGCTTGGAGTTGAAAGAAGAGTATAGGGTCATTTTTGACATTGTTAGCAATGTCACTCTTGGAGTTCTTGCTGACAACTACGTGTTTAATCCAAGGATCTGGAGAGCCATGATGGCCATTGATTCGGAGATGAAGGACGTTGACTGGGCAGGATTCTTCTTTGACGGGGTGAGGGAATATATCGATCTTTTTCCTCAGGTGCCGCTGCCAACTGCCATGCAGTTGAGTTGGTTGCTGGAGCAGAGGTTCCCTCATCTTGTCTCTGAAGGTATCCCTTTGATGGGTTTTGACTTTTATCCCTTGAGAGCTCACCTTCCTAACTCTGGTTTAAGAATGTTCCGAGCTCTCCTCCCTTTGGCGTCCACAAAAATATTGTTAAATTTGTAGCAAAAGATGGTGTAGGGTTGGATGTATCTGATCTTTCCTTTTTGTAACGCTGTGTAGCTTTTGAAGTCTGTCGTCCTTCTGTTGAATGAATATGCTAATTTAGATCCCTTCTTTTCAAGTGTGTTCATGACATTGTTCAGCATATCTTAATGTCAAGATATTTTCAACAAGTCGAAGAAATATCATTCAGAAAGTAATAGCCATCAAACAAATTTCAAGAATATCCTCATAGAAAGAATGAGATCAAGGACTCATTCATAGACATCTTCATCTAATTCCATCAATCCCAACTTTAAGCATAATTCTTTAAATCTGGTTTTTGGAAGAGGCTTTGTAAATATGTCTGCTATCTGATCTTCGGTGCCTATATGGCGAACATCGATATCATTCTTTTCCTGATGATCTCGTATGAAGTGATGATGAATATCTATATGCTTGGTTCGAGAGTGGTGCACAGGATTCTTTGTGATGCACATGGCACTATTGTTGTCGCTGTAGATAGGCACACATTCAGGAGAAATCCCGTAATCTTGTAGTTGTTGCTTTATCCAGAGAATTTGCGAACAACAGCTAGCAGTAACCACATACTCTGCTTTAGTGGTGGAGATAGCCACAGAGTGCTGCTTCTTGCTGAACCAACTAATAAGCTTGTGTCCTAGAAATTGACATGTGCCACTCGTGCTTTTCCTGTCGATCTTACATCCTCCAAAATCAGAATCTGAATATCCACTCAGAGCGAGACTATCTTCTCTGGGATACCAAATTTCTAGTCCTTCTGTACACTTCAAATAGCGAACAATTCTCTTAGCAGTATCAAAGTGGGCCTTCTTAGGCTTGGCTTGATATCTAGCACATAATCCTACGGCATACGAGATATCTGGTCTGCTGGCGGTAAGATATAGTAGTGAACCTATGATCCCTCTGTAAAGAGTAGGATTCACATCATCTCCTTCTTTTTCAAGAGCAGCAATGCATGTTGTGCTGATAGGTATGCGCAGACTCTTGGTCTTCTCCGGACAATATTTAGCAATTAAGTCACGAGCATACTTCTTCTGATGGATGAATATTCCTTCTTTGGATTGATGAACTTGCAGTCCAAGAAAATAAGACATCTTCCCCATCATGCTCATTTGGAAATGATTAGTCATGAGATCAGAGAATCTATCACATAGATCTTGATTCTTTGATCCAAAGATTATGTCATCAACATATATTTGAACTTGCAGAATGTTGTCTCCATCTTTAATGCGAAAGAGAGTTTGATCTATCCTCCCTTTCTGAAATCCATTATTCAATAGAAATTTAGACAGAGTTCCATACCAGGCTCTTGGTGCTTGCTTCAGACCATATAGTGCCTTCTTGAGCCTGTAGACTTGATTGCTTTGCTCAAATCCCGGAGGTTGCTCGACATAGACTTCCTCCTTGAGCTCGCCATTAAGGAAGGCACTCTTCACATCCATTTGCATTACATCGAATCCATGGTATGCAGCATATGCCAGAAATAGGCGGATTGCCTCTAGTCTTCCTACTGGGGCGAAGGTTTCATCATAATCTATGCCTTCACATTGTCTATATCCTTTGGCCACAAGACGTGCTTTGTTCTGAACCACAAAGTCTGATTCATCCTTCTTGTTCTTGAATACCCACTTTGTGCCAATAACACTCTGGTGCTCTGTTTCGTGTGAATTCTGCAAGTTCCTCTTGCATTGCATTCACCCAATCTGGATCTAGCAGAGCTTCTTCGATTTTCTTGGGTTCTTCATTAGAGATGTAGCACGCTAGCATAGCATTGTCGTTTCCTTGTCTGGTTAGGATAGGATCATTTACATTTCCAAGAACACCGTCTAAAGGATGCGCACGTAGCCATGTCGGTCTGATACGTGCTGGAATTTCAGCAACCGGTGCTCCTCCTTGGAGGATTTCATCAAGAGTATTCTCTTCCTCATAGTCTTCATTCTCCCGGCATTCAGCAATTGGGACATCATTAGTTTCTTCTTCTGTATCTGCTACAGGGACTTCAACGTCGGGGATGACATTCATAGGTGCAACATCTGCTGGGATTTCAGCAATTGGTTCTTCTTCAATTGGAATCTCAACAACTCCTTTGCTAAGATCTTCAGCAGCTTCCACGTCACCTTGATCATCAAGAATTCCAGCAACATCTAAATTCTCATTTAGATAGATAGAAGATGGGGCCTCAGCATGGTCAATAGCATCACTGGCCTGGTCAGCAGTCTGGTCACCTGCTGAGTGCGAAGTTTCTGGATTGACA
The DNA here is from genome assembly GCA_026898455.1 of Plectranthus barbatus. Taxonomy (NCBI): domain Eukaryota; kingdom Viridiplantae; phylum Streptophyta; class Magnoliopsida; order Lamiales; family Lamiaceae; genus Plectranthus; species Plectranthus barbatus. The sequence goes on from JAPKLW010003321.1 coordinate 5,728, forward strand.
TCAGTCGTAGACCTAATCGGATCAATACTCATATTTTCAAAAGATTTTTGTAAAGATGGATCATAGATATCATTGGTCTCATGATTGTCATCCTTCTGTTCTTTGTTAGCCCTGCGCACTAAAGTAGACTCATCACAAATAACATTACATGTTATTTCCACAAGTCGAGTAGTCATGTTTAACACTCGATAACCTTTGTGAGATGGGTGTCCATATCCCAGGAAAACACCTTCATCAGACTTAGGCGAAAAAGTGTTAAGTTTAGACTTCCCATTGTTATGGATATAACATGTTGAACCGAAAGCACGAAAGTGTTTAATAGAAGGCTTACGACCATTATACACTTCATAAGGAGTTTTGTTGAATCTGCCATTAACCGCACTCCTATTCTGAATGTAGCAAGCAGTCATGATAGCTTCTCCCCAATACTTTCCATTGAGTCATGAATCAACAAGCATAGACCTCGCTGCTTCCTTTAAGGTTCTGTTTCTTCGTTCTGCTAACCCGTTCTGTTGTGGTGTTCTAGCAGTGGATTTTTCATGATGAATACCAGTTTCCGCACAGAAGTCCATCAAAATTCCATTACAGAATTCCGTTCCATTATCTGATCTAATCCTTTTAACTGTAACTTCCTTGTTGTTCTGCTCTTTATGGATCAGCTCAGGTAGCAGGGTCTTTACTTCATCTTTGCTTTTTAGGAGTTGAACCCATGTGTACCTGGAAAAATTGTCAACAACCACAAGTGTATATATTTCCTTATTTACTGTGGGTGGTTTGATAGGACCAAACAGATCCATGTGTAAAAGTTCAAGAATTCTCCCTGAGGTGTCCTTTTCTGGATTTGATTTGAAGGATGCCTTTGTCTGTTTGCCTTGTTGACATGCTTTACACACTCCTTCCTTTCGGAAAGGTTCCGCAGGCAGTCCTTCTACCAGCTTATGTTTGGCTAAATAATTGATTGTTTTGAAGTTTAGATGATTCAATCTTTTATGCCACAGCCAATTGGTTTTGTCTTTGTTGAATGCTATGAAGCACGAGTCTTGTTGGCCACTTTGCCAATCGACCACGTATAGTCCACCCTTGCGGATGCCTCTAAGCTTCACTTCTCCTGTAACCTTATCAACAATATTACAGCCAGAGTCAATAAAATAAACATTATATCCATTTTCACATAGTTGGCTGATGCTCATCAAATTGTGTTTAAGGTTTGAAATAAGAGCAGCATTAACAATTCGGATTCCATCTTGTTCTACACATCCTCTTCCATTGACTCTTCCTCCGCTGTTATCACCATAAATGCTTTGTAAATCTGAGAATAATTCTGCTCTTCCAGTCATGTGTCCTGAGCAGCCGCTATCAAGAATTCATTCATCTGGAGATCTTGACTCCTTGACTCTTAGATTCTGTTTCTGCAAGACAATTAAGAGAATGATTTAGGTACCCGTTTAGTCTCGGGTCCTGCGGGATTAGCAAGTGTCATTGTTCCTTTTGGAACCCACATTTGAGTGATCTTCAAAATTTTCTTCTTGACATCACTCTTTATACCTTTCTCAACCTTAGGATAAGTAAATCTTGCATACTTAGATTGAGAATGAAGTGTGGTAGTGTGTCGAGCCTTCACTGTCCTTTTGAAAGAGTTTGGTTTGGACTCAGGCTTCACATAGGTGATCCGCCTATGTGATGTGTATGTATTATATGAAGGCTTTATAGTATTGTAATTAACATGCTTGCTTGTATGAAATGAAGATTTTGCAGTCCTGGCAGTAGATACATACTGCTCAGCATTCCTTCTAAACTCTGCTGACCATGGTTGTGAAGCATATATTCTAGGATTCTGCTGGGATATACCGTACCTCTGCTGAGGTTCCTTAGCAGACATTCTAGTATTCTGCTGAGGTTTTAAAGATTCGCTAATGAATGTTTCAGCAGATGCCTTTTCTTTCAGTTTTCTTCCAAGGATGAATTTTCCAGCAGAGACAAACTGAATAGTCTTCTGCTTAGAAGATTCTCCTTTATCATAGCGATCAAAACCAACACCAGCTCTATCTTTGTTGTGCTTTTGTTGATTAATTGCGGCATTCAAAACAGCTTGACTGGTCGTGTAAGTACAAATGCAATTTTCTTTTGGTTTGTTTTTCAGCAAAATGTTTTCTTTTCAAGAATTTTGATATTTTCAGAAAGTATTGAAAATTCAGCTTTCATTTTTGTAAGTTCCTCACTTGCAGACCTTAGTCTTTCGACTTCCTCGGTCAAATTTGAAACTTCCAACTTTAGTGAGGTGTTCTCATTTATAATGATATTTTTGATTTCATACATCTTAGAGAATTCTTCATTTAGCTTCATGAGATAGTCTTCCTCAGAATCTAAAATGAAATCCTCACATTCATCAAAGGTTGCATAGCTAGGTATGTTTACTGAAATTACCACGTTGTTCTCGGCTGCTAGAGCCGTTTCAGCATTCTGATCAGCATCTGCATCAGCAAATTGATCCTCCACGATGTCTGCCATCAGAACTAGCATGGCTTCTTCATCCTCTTCTTCTGAAGATAGATAGTATTCTTCATCATTTTCTGGAATATCCTGAGTTTCTGTCCTGGTTAAGAGTGCTTTCTTGACTGCATTGCCTGCACGTCTTTCAAATCTCTGCTTCAGACGCTCCCTTTCTTCTTTGCTGACTTTCGGACAATCATGTTCCAAGTGATCAGGGGATCCACACTCAAAACAAGTCCTAGGCTTTCGCTCTGCTGAGCGGGCATGAGATGGTGACGGCTGAACTTCCTTTGTCTCCTTTTCAGCTTTAGCCTCCATCAACATCTTCTGAAGTTTTTTCATCTGTTCTTCTAATTCACTGATCTTGAGATCAGCAGGATGGGATCCTGAGGTTGTAGCAAACTCTTTTTTTTGTGTTACAGGAACAGATCTATCTTGATTATGATAGGATTTCTTTAGTTTAAACTTGTTGAAATCTTTTTTGGCAAAATATGCTAAATCATCTGAGCTAGCAGTAGATTGTACTACTACAGCTTCATTCCTTTTTGACTGTTGTATTATGAATTCATGTGATTTTAGCTGAGCAAATACCTCGAATGTTGTCATTTTGCTGAGATCTTTTTCACTCTGACTAGTCGTTTTAACAAACCAGTCGTCTCTAGGGTATAGTTTAGAGATAATCTTATGATTCATCTCCCCATTTTTGTATTTCTTACCAAGATTGTTCAGTTCTCCAACGATGGTATTGAAACGTTCTTCCATAGCTTGAATGGATTCTCCTGCATTCATAGAAAACGATTCATATTTGTCAACAGCTACCTGCAGTTTGTTGAGCTTCATCTGGTCCGTCTCCTGAGATGATTTGCACACATACGTCCACATTTCTTTAGCTGTATCGAACTCTAAAGCTTTTTGTGCCATCAGCTTAGGTAGAGAATCAAGGATTAACTTCTTTGCAACATGCTCCAGCTGAGCTCTTTTCTTGTCTTCACTTGTATATTCCTCAAAAGGTTTTTCAACCATTTGGGGTCTTCGTGGCCTTGGGGGTCTAGGTTGATCTCCTTCATCAGCTACTTCAGCGGGTTCGGGTACAGGTCCTATAAAAGTGTTAGCTTTCATAATCTTAATGGGACCTCTTTCAAGTACCTCAACCATTTCTGGGTGTATGCTCTGAAGCTGTATTAAGGCCATCTTTTTCCATGTTGTGAAGTTCTCCCTCTTGTCTTCTGAGCTAAACAAGTGAAACACAAATAAACAGGTAAAAGTGCAAGGAAAATACGGATCTGGTCTTAAGCGACTCAGAAGCAGTCGGTTTTTCAACCTCCTGCTCTGATACCACTTGTTGGTCCTGAAATATCTGAGTCGTCGTGATAAAGATTTAACATAAAATGCAGCGGAATAATTATACGTCACTTACACTTATACTTTTATCAATGTATTCAAATTGTTAGCTAGCTCAAGTTGTCACTTAGGTGTATTTTCAGATATACGCTAGCAACTATGTTGTTAGGTTTCAAATCAGCTTGATACAGTAAAGAGATAAAACAGTAAATGAACACAAGATTTTATAGTGGTTCGATCCAAATAGATCTACGTCCACTCCTTAGCCGAAATGCTAAGAATCTCACTAGAAAAGTATACAATCAGTACGAGGATTCGCCAATACTTGCAGTAGGCGGTGAACTTTCGAACCGGCCACAACACAGCTATCATCCGATACTTTGCACTTTTCAAACACAGCTCCGGCTAAGTCAAGGACGCACCTTCGTAAAACTTGTCCTTCGCTAATGAGGCTGTTATAGTTTGCCCCTGAACTCAATAACTATGTGGCTAACGCCCGTCAGAGTCAATCTTTTCGAGAATGACTGTTGGATACTCCTAGTAAGGAAATTATCTCAATGATTGAAGATTCTTAACGGAAGTTTAAGAGTCTTCAAGGATGAGTGTCAGATATTCAATGAGAAGACACTCTTGGTTGTTGAAGGCTTTGAATGTGCTTTTTATCACGAGCTCTCAACTGACTACTTTTCACTAGTTCGCTTCGTCAAAGGAATCTCACACTTGTGTAGTTTGCGAATGTCGGTAGTGATTGAAGCAGTAGTACTCTCCACTTTCGTACCTGTCTTTTATAGATGGAGATTCAAACTTTGAATCTCCATATCCGTTAGGCTCAACGGCTCCTTGATCCGAGAGTGTTTAGTTTGTGACAGTCTCTTTTGTCTTTGACTTGTACTTCCTTAACTACTTTGGGAAGGTCTCGTCCTTTGTGTGAGCTTTTTGTCAGAACGGCAGTGAGACTTCAGCATCCTGTGTATTGCCCTGCTAGGATCCTTTGTTTGGCAGCTGAAGACTCTCGTTGACGTATGACTCTTTTATCCTTTGTTTGTTTGTTCTTTTAGCAGTTGTAAGTTGTTGATGAATGCTAATGTCTTAGCATTCTGCTATTCAGCGACTCTCAGCAGATGTCATCTGCTTCGTATCTGCTAGGAGATCTTCTTAGCATACTAGTCTATTACAACTCAATATAAGGCCTATACAGGACTTTACAAAGTGTGCTAGACTCTCTAAAGTTCAGCAAATGATCGACCAACTAAATAAGGTTTGATCCAATAAAACCTTTTACAAAGAAGTCCTAAGGGAGATTTTAGGAATAATTTCCCAACAATTTCCCCCTTTTTGGTGCGATCAAAGCTTACTTATCATTTGCTGACCATAAGTGGAAGAATGTCTGTGTTTTACAAGGCTATGTTATTCTATCAATCTAACACAGAGTTTTTCCAACTAGGTTCGAGCAAAAAAAATGATTTTAATCAAATTCCCCCTCAACATGTGCTGGGGAATATTTCTCGATTAAATACGAGTGAATGTTTGCACAAAGGTAATATGCTAGAAATTCTAGCACCCATCAAATCAGCAAACATTCATCAATCAAAATATAATCTCCATATCCACATGATAAAAATATTGTTGAGTACACCAGAAGTGTAAGTCAACTAGAGCACACCAGTAAAAATCAGAGGTGGACAAAGAAAATTTGTCTACGTCTGATCCAATTTTATATATGATATTGCAAGTTTAAGTACAAATTGGATTCAGAGATTAAAAGATAATAAAAAGATTTGACCTTGACGTTCATGAGCTGGGTGCTGGTTTGTCCTTCTCGCTGTCCGCTGAATTCGATGAATTGCTCTTCTGGATATCAGCAAACCTTTCCATGGTAAACTTCATGAAGTTTTCAAGAAGATTTGTTCTTGTTTCTCTTTCAGCAGCCTCACGCTCCAGTTGTTTAGCCAGCTTCTCCTGCTCCATTGCAATCTTTTACAGTTGAAGTTCATGCTCCTTTCTTTGTAATTCTAATCTAGCTTCTTGTTCTTTTCTTCTTAACTCCTCCTTCGCCTCTTCTTCTTTTCTCCTTAACTCTTCTTTCTTTGGGCTAACTCCTCATTTTCTTTTCTTGTTCGCTCTTGGTCAGCCTTTCTTCTTTCTTCCCCCTCTTTGATTGCAGCCAAAAAGTTGATACCATAAGCCACCATAGTTTCGGTTAGGGTCGTCTTGGTTTCGGCTAAATCCTTTTGAACGACCTCTAGTCCTGCTTTATTCTCAGAAATAGCCAACTTGTTCTCAGCAGACTCTGATCGAACATAGGATACATCGCTTCGAACTTCATCAATTTCTCTTCTCATGTGGGTGGTTGCCTCTGCTACTCTTCCATCAATGGCTACTTGCAAATAAGAGTTAAAGGCTTCAGCTATTTTCGCATTCAATGGGAAGGGTATCTGTAGTGAGGTTATTGGAGAAGCATTTAAGGAAGTAGTCGTGATGAGTTCTCGACTTGTTGGAATAGGTGATTGCGGTACTGGTGTAGCAATCGTATCAATATGTGCTTGATAGCAGGCTTCTTCATGTATTATCTGATTAGCAGCATCTAGAATTTGTGTAGTCTCCTGGACAACCCGAGCCTCTGCTTCCTGAGCTTCCTTGACTATTTTCTGAATATCAATGTTCAGGAATTTAGCCAACTGCATATCTCGGTAGTCAAATTCCAGAGCAGCACGCTCAGTGGCCTGTGCCGCACGACGGCGAACGACAATGCTGGCACGGCAGCAGGCCGTGCACGGCGGTCGCGTGCGGCGGCAGAAACCCTAGGGTTTCAGCGCGCGGCACGGGCGCTCGACGGGCAGCAGCTATGCGGCCAACAGCCGGCATGCACGGTGCAGCGGCCTCAGGACGGTGATGCAGCGAGGCAGCCACCTGGTCGGGACGGCGGGCTGGGCACGATGGGGCACGCGTAGCGCAACGGAGCCCTAGGGTTCACGCGCACACACAACACCTGCGCAGCCCTGCGTGCATTTGCGAGTGGCAGGCGCACGCTCTCCGGGTGGCGGCGGCAGGGCAAGGTGGTGCGGCGTACGCTCAGGAGGCGAAAGGCGGCGACGGCGGTCGGGGCGGCGTCGCGGCCACAGCTAGCGCAAACCCTAGGGTTTGCGGCTGCGAGCCGGGGCACGCATCTCTTCCGTGCCTCGTACACATTTCCAGCAAGCCTAGGTGAGCTGATGGTGGAGAAGATGGTGCACGGTGGTTCAGGCAACGGTCGGGGCAAGTCGGGGCGGCGGCATGCGAAACGGGCAAAGGTCGGAGGAGGCGGGGAATCCTCCTTCTGCTTAGCAAAGCACTGAGAAAAGAGCATCGAAGGTGGTTTGATAGCTTGGAACTTGAGGAATTGTGTTGAGGAGGCTGCTGTGTTGACTGGGAGGAATTTTGATCGATTTGGCCTCCCTGTCGATCGACACACCCGTTTTAGTCCTGTCGATTGAGTCTTCATCATCATCTGAATGACCCCCTTCTCTTGTCCTCTGTCTCGATCGATAGGGGGTCTGTCAATCGAAACAGAGGACGGCTCTGCGGGCTCCTTCTCCTTCTCTCCCCCAAACTTGCTTTGGGCATGCTCGAACCTGTGTAGCTGGTTCTGGACCTCAAATTCATGGCTTTGCAGTCTTATGGTTCTTTGTGTTGACCTCGGTGGTGCTCGGCAGCTTGCCCAGCGTATGTTGCGCACCAAGTGAGGTTGAAATCTGGCTGACTTGAGTCTCGATGATCTCCAGATGCTTTCCAAGCATGTCCACCTTCGTATTGACCCCTTCTACTTCATTCTCAATCTTTCCAACCCGGTAGTCGGAAGTTTTGATGAAGTTCTTGAGTACCTCTTTGAGGCTCTCCTTCTTCTTTTCCACGACCTCGCCATTCTGCACATCAAAATCTGGCGGAGGTTGTTCGGTAGCATCGGGCTGGGAGTAAGAGAAGCCTGGATGAGGTCTTGGATGGTAGTGCTGGTATCCCCCTTGCCGGTATTGATTCTCGTAACCACCACGATGCAAGTAGTTCACGTCGGCGATAGGGTCAACCTGTGCAACCGAAATAGAAGCAGAACTAGTAAGTTTTTCAACCTCTTTTTTCAGTGTATCATCCCCCTTCTTCTATACAATTCGGACTTGTGGTCTCCTTGGATTGCCCCACTGATGAGTATGTAAGGTCATCTTTTTGAACAGCTTCAAGGCCTTTTCTGGTGATTTTCTCATCAATGATCCCCCAGCTGCATTGTCAACTCACTCTTGGGTCTTTTTAGTCAACCCTCTATAGAAAACATGGGTCTGCTCCTCGGCGTCCACTCCATGACCTAGGCAACTTTGCAGCAACTCATTGAACCTGCTCCATGCCTCAAATAGAGACTCGTCCATCCTCAGGTGGAACTGCAGGATCTCCATCTTCCTTTGAATGATAACTGATGGTGGAAAGAAGGCAGTGAGAAACCCTGCTCTGAGATCTGCCCAAGTACGGATGCTGCTACAATCCAGGGCTGTAAACTACGTCCGAGCCTGGTCCCTAAGTGAGAAGGGGAACAACAACAGACGGATCACATCCTGGGTAACTCCTCCTTGCTTGATGGTATCACGCACCTCCACAAACATCCTGAGGTGGGTGTACGGATCCTCCACTGCTCGACCTCCAAACAGGTTATGCTGAACCATTTGAATCAAGCCGGTCTTAAGTTCAAATTTATGGGCGGTGATGCCAATAACAAATCCCTCATTCTCGGGATGTGGTCTGTACTTCTTGGCCATATCATTGGGGTCCTCATCATCTGAGTCATCATGTCCGCATCTTTCTCTCTATCTTTTTCTTTCCCGTCTTTCGGCCTCGCGTCTTTCTACTTCCCTCTCTGCCATGAGCTGCTTGATGATGTCCTTCATCTGGTTGACTTCTTGGACAAGTAAAATGGCACTTTCTTGAGTTATGAGTTGTATCTCGGGATCCTCCAAGGGTGGTATGTCGTCCATGATTGTGTCTTGTTTTGTTTGCTCTTCCTTCTCCGAGTTGTAGCCTCAATTTTTGGATCAAAATTCTCGAGTGGTTTTCCCCGAGCCCTTGTGTTCATGTATTTGCAAACAAAACGAAAGAAGACAGGAAATCAGTGGTTGTGTCAATCGATAGGCAAGTTGTCGATCAACGTGAATGCAAAGCCTATGTTGATCGACAGGCAGGCTGTCGATCGAAACAGAGTACAAAACCCATAAATCACACGCGAACTGAAACACTAAATTAAAACACTAAAAACTAAAATCAAACCCTAAAACTTGAAATTAAAAACAAAAAAACCAACAAGGACGAAATTAAAACAAAAATAAAATGAAATTACAGCCTCAATCCGTCATAACTAAAAATAAATTAATAGTTGGATAAATCTGACAAGTCCCCTGCAACGAAGCCAATTTAATAAGCTGCAGAACAGCGTAGCAAATAATATTTTTAATTACACCCAAAGGTGGCCTAACCCACAGGGACTGTGCAACGGAATATCCAAAGTATTAGCTATAATGTCTAGAACATTGAAGTTCGAGGATTTTAGAAAAAGGATTTTGTTTCGAAAATTAAAGATGACAATGCAAGAAAATAAAGAGTTTTGAAAGACAATAAATAAACATACAGATCCTAGGGAAGATATTCCCAACTTCAACATGCAAATTCATCAACTCAGCAATGGGGAAAGATTAAATTTTGGTGGATTAAACTCCGTGGTTAGGCAATTAAATCCTAGATTACTAAAAAGTGACTATCTCCACTCGATCTCAAGAACATAAATTAGTCAATCTCGATAATCATCTAATTAATTCCTACAAATTAATTCTTCTTTTTGAGACAGTAAATAATTGCATTTAATTCCTTTTTCCTATTATCAATTTTCACCTCTCGGTCCTTCAATTAATAACTACAAACCTAGATTCAAATTCATCTCTCGATCCTTCTCCAAATCTAGATTTGATTAATTAAGCCCAAGGAATTGAACCATGCTATTGAGTTGATTTTAATTAAACATGCATCAGAAAAGAATACACATAGCCCTAGAACTTGTTAGGGTTTTAGCCACAAAACATGACTAGAAATAAAACAAACATATTATTACCTTAGAATTGTAATAGGAACCTTGAATGTCTTGTAAAAACTCCCAAGCTCAATTATTCTAAGTGTAAAATTAGAGATCAAAGGTCTGAAATTCGTGCCCTAATTAGTCCTATTTATAGAGGAGAGAAAAATACCTAATCTGGGTATTGAGCTAAAATAAGAAAAACTGCCAAAACAGACACAAAATTCCTTCTCGGGCCTCTAGGTCTATCAACAGGGAGCCTATCGATCGACACACATGCTGAAGGGATTCGTGAACTGAATCACGAAGTCCGTTTGCCAAGATCGATAATTGGAATATCAAAAATAAATTTCTATGTCTATGATTATTCCTAGCATGCTCCTATTGATTATGCATAAGGGGGTTTACGCGGAATACCTGAATTGTAGAAACCTGAAGAACGAGTGCGTAGAGATTTGATCCTCGATCCTTTTTCCCACGCACTAAGATTTATTCCAAACAGATCGAGGAATTAAATATTTGAAAATTAAATAATAATTTTCAAAAATAAACAAGAGGGAAAGAAGAAAGACGATCCTCCTGATCTGATCTTCTGATTTGTATCCCTACTCCAATCCGAATATCTGGTGAAGATTCCCTTCGGATTCCTCGCCCGGTTGAGAAGCAGAATTTCCTCCTCGTTTCTCAGATCTTTAGTCGATCACCACAGCTCCAAAAATACTGGTTTGCTGTGTGCAACATATGATCTTGTGGTGTGTTGGGTCTGTGTTTTCATGGGCCAAACTAGGGACCAGAATGCAAATAGCAAATAAGGCCTATCAATTAATTAATTATCATATTCAACCTAGAGTATAACTAAATAATTAATATTGATTCATTCCACCAGAGAATCAATTCTGTCCTACCTATTGCTACCACGTTTTGAGGTACGGGTTGCATGGGCTCGGTTTATCCCCATATTTAAGGTTACATACATTCGTTAATTAATTTAAGCTCTGACAAGCTATTTAATTAACTAACATCTTATATTCCTGAGTCAATCCACTCAAACCTTTTCACTTATGCTTGAACGTAATCAGCTTCCAGTACCGGACAGTTATACACAACCGCTATCACCCAAGATACAGATATACAAGCTCAACTTGAGCATTTCACTGCAACTCAAAGTGATACACAATATGTGTATACTTCTGTACCTTCATATAGGCTTAGGATCTCATCAAGCCATAGAGATCTAGATTCTTTTAATGTCAGATAAAAGAATCGATCTCAACTTAGGTCCTTATCAATGTGTGCCCCACACCAGCATACCAAGTCATCCAAGATATGATGCTTATTACCGCGTATGCTGCAGCCTACACCGACAATTTATCCTGGAACTATCTCAGCTGTGATAACTATTTATATCTCGCTAGGTCAAATGATCCATACGATATTCCGTGATCTACTACACACCCTATGATCTCCTTATCGACGAGATAAGAGGATAATTGCATTTGCGACACATGTTTGTTAATTCAGACATGAGATGAACATACAATATTTATGATTCCCAGTATATTAAACAATCGACCTTGTACAGAATATAACAATCATAATGCTTTCAGTATATAAATCCATCACATGCAGCATTTCGATCCGCCCTTGCTTGTCCCCTATGTTGATCAACAAGGAGCCCATCGATCGACATGCTTGCACATGTCGAGCTTCCTTCTTCTACCTTGCCTCCGATTGACATCCGACCTCTGTGTCAATCGACATGCACCACGTTGATCGACAGAGAGGTTCTGCTTCGGGTTTTCGGCTTCGTCTTCTAACTTGGTCGACTTCCCGTGCATCAATCGATGCGGCTACTCTGTGTAACTCAGCTCTTTCATCATTTCACCTCTTTTTAGCCCTAAATACCTTAAAACTCACCACGAAGGGCATAACATCCTCTAAAACAATCTTAAACACATAAATAAGTAAAAACCTAACCTAATTGCACTTGAACAATGGAGAAAAATATAGATAAGTGAGTATTAAGATGAGAATATCACACCTTCGGAGCCCGAGGAGATTGCGTCCTCGTGATCGAACGATCTCCTAATCTCAGCCCCGGTCAAACCCGTGGATGAGGACGATTCTTTCAAGATTTCAGCGGAGGAACCCATGGTCTATTTAGACACTAAAATCGAAAGAATACATGAAATGCAAAGTTTGACGAAAAGAGAGGTCCCCCACAAAAGCAAAAAAAAAAGGAAAAGAAGTATGCATGAATGCAAATGAAAGGGAAAAAGACTTTCGAAAAACCAAATATTCACAAGAAACTGCTTGAAACGAAGTAATCGCATCTAACGACGTCTACAGACTCAATCACCCAGTCAGTTACACTCTGAAACAACATCACTAGATCATCCACCTACCCTAGCCAGGGTATCGACAAATGTGAATCGAAAAAGGAGTAGAGCAAGGATTACTTAAACGAAGGACGAACGACAAGTGATAAAACGACAGTACAGTGGTCGACAGAAGTAAACAATAGCACGCGTCAGAGAAGACGAGTTGTAGAAAGAGAGAGAGGGAGAGAGAGAGAAATCGTTGATCGAAACGTGAAAGTGAGGAATGACGAGAGATTTCTCCTGTTTTAAATCAAAAACTGTTCGACTTCTTGTATTTGCCCCCAAAGTTTGCGGTAATTACTATCATGCCACCACAAGGGCGGCAAAATCAAAACTACCTAAGTTTCAGGGTCGACACTAAGCACACTCAGGGCTCGCTCCCGAGCTCCAATCCTCCTGGAGTTCGATCCGCTCACAGGAAACCCCAGGATATAACCCAACTTCCTGGGATGAACTCTGATGCGATTGACACCATCAACGGAAATGTAGGGCTTTTCCGGAAAACCTACAGGTGCCTCATGATCCGTCTGAACTCATCCCGTTGGCGCTCTCCGGAGCCTAAACAGAGTGCACGCATGAGAGTACAACTCCATGCAAGAGAACATTCCCCAGAATTTTTCTAACCCGCATGAACTCCGGACCCACGCATTGGCCCACAGGGCGGCATCATGGTGCCACCCGATATAGCAATATGCTTGCATTCCCAAGGAATCTTCATACTGGCTTGGAGTAGTATGTCGGCTACTCCCTATTGGAGATGCTCTCTCTGGAAGCATCACTTGGGCCCCGAGATAGTCTCTTGGATGCCTCGAAACTCCGCACTTTGTAATAACATGTTCCGATTGGAAGTTTTAATTCAAGTACCTATCCACAATAGGCTCAAAAATTAAAAGGGGCTATTGTTGGGGCCAGACCCACTAAGCTCATGGGCCCAAGTAACCGCCAGCCGAAAGTTACAAGCCCACTTGGAGTAACAAAGAGTCCAGAATCGTCTAAGTCTTGAGGTCGCCACCAACCCTCTTCACTCCTCGGTAACGAGCACGGGTAGGGGTCAGCGTCAAGGAAGAAGACAGGAAAACCTTAGAAGCCTGGTGGCGCGCGACCGTTGGAAGCCCTAACCAACCCCGAGAAACCCGGAGCCGCTCCAAAATTTGCGGCGAGCACGAGCTCGCCCATGACTAGGGTTAGGTCAAATATTCTCCTCCTTATCCTTTCTATAAATAAGGGTGGAGAACTAGATTTTTTGGTATCTTTTTACGTTCTAGAAACTCACACTGTAACGCTGCCGAAATATTCTTAGAATTCCCGACTCACTAATACGTTCATATTCTTAATTTACTTGTCTCCTTTACTTTTCAAGTCTTCTTCCCTTTATTCATTTGTATTGTTGATTAATTTTTCTATTGTTTCTTATTGTCGTTTGATAAATTCCAAGGGCTCTGTTATCCCGATAATTCGAAATTCAACAATAATTTTAATTTATTATAGTTTAGATTAATCTTATAAGTTCAATTGTATTGTTCATCTCACTTGATTAGGATATATAATATTCTTTAGTAATTTTTTTTCAGTTTTTAATTAAAATTTACTTATTGAAATTGATTAATTCTTAATTATACTTTGTGTTCTTATAAAATTTTAATTTTTGTTCTTAAAAACTAATTAGATTATTTTCTATTATATTTTATTTTTATTTTCATACAAATATAAATTAGAATTAATAATGAGGACACTAAAACATGAAATGGAATACCATTCTAGAACCGGGGATTTGATCTGGTGTAAAACACGGTTCAAATTCAATTCTATTCTTACACGTTTCTTGAAAGACTTTTCTAGTATTTCGTCCAATCCTCCCTCACTTCATTTTCTCATTCAATTTATTTTTTATCACCGGCTCTCGGCTTTCTAACGTCGACAACGCAGAGCTTCTTTGCTCCGTTTTTGACAGTCGCTTCTGACTAGAGTATTCGTCATAATCCCGCCCTCAACTTCCCCGTCCCCTCTCTGCCAATGCCATCTTCGTTAGACTTCAGAACTACGACGTGTACTTCAATTTGATTTTCACTCATCAGGCCGATTGGCAGTAGATTTGCACTCTTAATCTCAACTGCCTTGGAATATTTAGATATATTGAAATGAACTTTTTTATTTATTATTATTATTAATTTTATTTTTTTTGGATGAGATGAAAAGGATGGACTGGTTTGATTTTCTCCCACGGACTAGTAGGATTTTGCTTAATCCTATGCACACATGCAGATTTACCTTCCATTCTATATATAATGTTGTCGTATATATACAATTGTTTTGCTGGAAATGATTTTCTTCAACAATTGCTGCTACATGTGAAATGGGCAGGGCATTATCTTTGAACGGGTTGCAAACTGCAAAAATCTGTTAGTATCGATATGAAATGAGGTCTTGCTGGTTCATAGCAGGGTACTGGGAGCTCACGTTGACGACCTGTTTGATGTAATGCTTGACTGAGAAACGAAGGAATGGCCCATGCTGCAATAATTTCTCTGAAGCATACCGTTAAGCGACTAAATATCACCCATGAAGAAATCACAAACTCGCTGAATCTTCTAGAGGATATCGTCCCATATTTCGATGGCCGCAGAAACAGCAGATCTAGCAGCAGTGTGATTAGTGCATTAGAAGCAGAAATCAAAGAGGCAGCTTGGAAATTAAAAGATGTTCTTGAATCTTATGCTTTGCATCACTCTCTCACTCCTTCCAAAGGCCTTGCCCATTTCCCCGTACACGAGAAAGGCATCGAGCAAGATATCAATTCGTTTGTTCTGTCTGCAAACAGGTTGGAAGCGCTACGAAAGCAATTGCGTAAAGATGAAAAAGAAAGAAAAGAAAGAGGAGCGGAAGAAGAAGAAGATTATGACATTGACGAGGTCCAGGAGGATGATGACGAGGACACTGCTTCAAGAAACAATTTTGGTGGAAAGAAGCCATTGACGATCGGATTTTTGGATCAGTTTGAAATAATTATGAATGAGCTTCTTGATGGGACACTGGGACTCAGACCTTTTTCAATCGTGGGAATGGCAGGCATCGGTAAGACTCATCTCGCTAGAGAAATCTATCAGCATCACATCATCGTTAGACATTTCGATTTGACATTATGGGTGAGTGTAGGAAAGGAAGATCGAATAGAAAATGCCGTAGTGGATATTGTTTCTCAGGTAGAGCTATCTCCATGCACGTTTAGAAATTTTTCTGAGTTAATGAAACGCCTGCAAAATGGTTTGAATGGTCGGAGTTATTTGATTGTCTTGGATGATATATGGGGCACAAAAGTGTTCAATTTCTTGATGAAGTGGCTTCCACCCTATGGAAAAGAGAGGCGACTCTTACTAACGACAAGGCTAGAACATGTAGATGAACGTCACAACACGAAAACTCACAGGATCCGGTTTATGGACAATGAAGAGAGTTGGAATCTACTTCGGCAGAATGTGTTCGGTCCAGAGGACTATGTCCCTCCTCAGCTCGAGGAAGTTGGGAAAAAGATTGCTGAGAACTGTGAAGGTCTTCCTCTTCTGATCCTTGACATTGCTAGAATTCTTCGTGGCCTTGAAAAGACAGAAGAGTTCTGGAAGAAGGTAGCAAATAAAAAAACTACTACTTTTACAGATGCATATGATAAAATCTCTAAGATACTATATACAAGTTATGAGCATTTACCCAATCGTTTAAAGCCATGCTTTCTTTATATGGGAGTTTTCCCTCAGACTTCCAAGATTCCCACCACAAAGCTCATTAACTTGTGGATTGTTGAGGATTTTATCGATCCAAGCCACCTGGAAAAATTGGAGGATCTTTGCATGAAATACTTGAAGGAGCTTGTTTCCAATAGTATTGTGATTGTCTGCAAGAAGAGCTGTAGCTCCGATTCAAGAATAAAATCTTCTAAGCTCCATTCTGCCTATTGGTACCTGTGCGTTAAAGAAGCTAGAAAGGACAAGCTTTTCCATGTCTTAAACAAGTTAACTGATGCTTTTGAAGATTGCATCGAAAAGCAGCGACGCTTGAGCGTCCAAACCAGCCTTTTATTCAGCATAGAAGAGGTGCGTGATTCAATAGCAGCCACATCACCGGTGCGCTCTCTTCTGTGTACCGGTGAAGATCATCAATATCCGGTGCCAATATGCTATAATTTGACGTTGCTCCGGGTGTTGGATGCTGATTCAATCCGTTTGTACGACTTCCCTGTAGAGGTGGTGAATTTGTTGCTGTTGAGGTATCTCTCCCTCACTCACAATGGGAAACTCCCGGCTTCCATATCCCAGCTGCGGAGGCTGCAATGCCTCGTGGTTCGCCAACATCACGACGTCAAACTTCTGAGAGATTCAAGGCATAAGAAGTGGTGGGAGCCGCACGGATTAAGATATTCAACTTGTTTGCCAAAGGAGATATGGGATATGCAAGAACTGAAGCATGTCCGGATCATGGGGAGAAACCTGCCGAATCCAAGCTTCTGCAAAAAGCTACCAAGACTCTCAACACTTTATGTCAGTGATCATAGCTGCACCAGAAGCGTTTTCAGAAGCATCCCTAATCTAGCAAAACTAGGAATCGAAATCGAGTTACAGCCTGATGCTGCTGAGATCTTAAACAGCTTCGAGTATATTTTACCTTCTCCGCCGGTTACAATCGCTTAAATGTTTTGTTGTGAACCCTCGGCTAAAGTGTGGTGTTGTTTCCCCACCTCACCACCTTTCAAATATGCCGAGGTGCCTGAAGAAGTTGAGCTTGAATGGCTTAGGCTATTCTTGGAAGTCCATGAGCGCAATTGGGTCGTTGCCAAATCTTGAAGTGCTCAAGCTGCGATGCTCGGCCTTTCAAGGGCCGGTGTGGGAAACGGCGGCCGGAGAGTTCCCGAGTCTCGAGTTTCTGATGCTTGAAGATATTGATCTGGTGCAATGGAGTATTTATAACGATGAGTCATTGCGGAATCGTGATCATTGCTTCACAAGCTTGGAGCTGTTAACCAAGTGCTTTCGAGCTGATGATGAGAGGTGCTTTCGACGACTGCAACACCTAGTGTTTCGGCATTGCTACAGATTGAAGGAGATACCTTTGGTAATTGAAGACATCCCTACTCTAACAGGGATTGAAGTAGTTGACTGCAGCCCTTCAGCTGTGGCTTCTGCGCGGCGGTTTAAAGAGAGAAATTCATCTCTTGAAGTTGAGATCATTTCATCATGGAACCGCCGATGATCTCTCTCTCTTCCATTTATTGGAATCTTTTCTCTGATAAACTTAAAAATACTCCCATGTCAATGAGATTTGTTCACTAGTTTATTGTACGTGGTACATTTCTTTACATATTGTAAGCTTGTTAAAACAATCTATCTATATATTAAAAGAGAGTAGTCTAAAATAACTACTCCCGCCAAAAGTTATTCTATATTAATAATGACTTTTTATTATATCACATATATATATAAACTAAACATCAATAAAATATAACAAAATTATATTTTTCATTTTTTTATAAAAAAAATCATCTCACCAATTTATTATATTATTATTTTATAACTAATGCATGTATAATATCTTTAAAGAATAATTTTAAATTAAATTTTATTGATATTTTATTTAATATACTTCTTTTTAATTTAATTTAATTTATTATTTTTCTATTATTATAACATAGATATACAATAATACTAATAAAAATATAACAAAATTATATTTATAATTTTCTTCTTTAAAATGTTACATCTCTCCAATTTTATATTTAATATTTTTTAAATTTACATGAATAATATCTTTTATGTAATCATTTTTTAATCAAACATCATATGTTTATATTTTTATACTCCCTCCGTCCCTTATAAGTAGTCCCTTTTCTTTTCGGCACGGAGATTAAGAGTTGTGAGTGTAGTGAAATTATTATTTTATTGGTGAGTGTGAAAAAGTTTGCCATTTTAGGAAAGTGTGACTAATTTATGGAACAAACAGAAATGGAAAGTGGGACTACTTCAACGGGACAGAGGGAGTACTTATTTTAATTTTATTTGACGAATAATATTGAAAATAATTGTATAATAATATATTAAATATAATATTTATAAACACTGTTGCGAAAATTTCCGGACCACCTAGACCCCGTTTAGGCGCTAGGTTGTCCCTAACTGAACTGATTACCCTCAAATCTTCGTGTCTAATCGGTTTGGCGAGTAATTGCCATCAATTGCACTGCCTAGGCCGTCCAATTATAGATAACTATTATTTTAATAATTATTTTTTATTATATCATATATATATATATATAATAAACTAAACATCAATAAAATATAACAAAATTATATTTTTCATTTTTTTTAAACATCATCTCACCAATTTATTATATTATTATTTTATAACTAATACATGTATAATATCTTTAAAGAATAATTTTAAATTAAATTTTATTGACTTTGTATTTAATATACTTCTTTTTAATTTAATTTAATTTATTGTTTTTCTATTATAACATAGATATACAATAATACTAATAAAAATATAACAAAATTATATTTATAATTTTCTTCTTTTAAAATGTTACATGTCTCCAATTTTATATTTAATATTTTTTAAATTTATATGAATAATATCTTTTATGTAATCATTTTTAAATCAAACATCATATGTTTGTATTTTTATACTTATTTTAATTTTATTTGACGAATAATATTGAAAATAATTGTATAATAATATATTAAATATAATATTTATAAACATTGTTGCAAAAATTCCCGGACCAACTAGACCCCGTTTAGGCGCTAGGTTGTCCCTAACCAAACTGATTACCCTCAAATCTTTGTGTCAAATCGGTTTGGCGAGTAATCGCCATCAAGGGCACTGCCTAGGCCGCTAATATGCCTAGACGCCGATATTGGTGGCCGACTAAGCTTTCTACGCGCCAACTTAGATGGCCGACTAAGCGGGCTATGTGCCACCTAATTGGTTCAGACGACCTATTTTTTATATTTTTAAAAATAATTAAAATTTGAATAATCTTAATATTTATTTATTAAAAATATATATTATAAATTTTAGATATAAAACATTAGCTTACTTATTAACTACCGCCTAGAAAATGCATAGGCCCGCCTAAATCGCCTAGGTGCAAGGTAGTAGGCACCACTTGAGCGTCTGATTAGCGTCTAGCAATATTTACAACCATATTTATGAATATAAATTAAATGTATTTAAAAATAATTGCTAAAAATGATAAATATATAATTTTTAAATTATATTTTAATATTATAAATTTAAATATTAAAAATTTGATTCGCGTATCACGCGGGTGCAAATCTAGTAAAAATATATAATAATAATAAAAATAAATTGGATGTCTTAAGACTGACTAGATCAATCATTGCGACTTTATAATATTTGTTTTTTAAAATATTTAGAATAAATAATATATTTAAATATATATATATATATATATATATATAGTTGTGATCATATGTTATCAACCTCCCATATATTATATGAGACCAAATCTCAACCCCTAATTTCTTAAATCATGTGGCCCACATTTAAACTTGAATTATTCATTAATAATTTTTAATTTCCTCATTAATCATTAGTAAGGGCTATTTAGTAATCACCACAAGATCACTCTCTCTCCTCTCTCTCTCTCCTTCGATTGTGTTCTATCAAGCATTCAGTCTGAATATGTGAGCAAATATTAATCTCTAAACTCCTCATCTTTTCGTTTCCACACTTCATTCATACATACACGAATAAAGATTTTGCTTATTTGTTTGAATAACATGCTTGTAGATATGTGAATTTGGGGATGATGAAGGTCGCGAATAAGGTGTTCGATAGAATGTCTGAAAGGGATTGTTTGAGTTGGAATACAATGGTGATGACATATGTGCAGAAAACTCTCAATCTTGCAATGGTTCTCCTTCAATAATCCAACTTTGGTTATTTTTCTCTTCGTTGTAATCTATTTTGGTTGGTCTTTGTCAGTATTTTCGCAGCCAACTATTAGTGGTGGTTTTTTGTATCTGTTATGCACGTTGGTGCAATTTATTGGTTACTGCCAGCCGACCAATTTTTACTATATAGATGTTACATTATGTATATGATATTGATACATTATTTATTCTATATATACTACATTATCTTTAATAGCGCACTGCTTGATAGCTGGAAATTGAAAGAGATTTTTGCTACTGACATTGTTCTTGGAGGCTATCTTGCTTTGATGAATGTGATATTCTTCTGGTTGATGCATAAAACTGACTTCTTCCCAGTAAGTATCGACTAGACCCAGGCTTCTATGGTATACTTTCTTTTGTTTGAAGAATAAAATACCGTAGAATTTTACTGAAACAAAATCTAATACGCAGGACAAATTTGGAGTAAGAAACATCAAAGGCAGCGAGGATGAAATGATAGCTGCTCTATATTTGCAAGTTGTCTATTATTTTGCAGGTTTTGGTATAATATTGAAATTGTAAACAAATAATGCACCAAATTTGTAATAGATAATGTAGCATTCAAAACTTAAGTAATGTTCCAAGTTGTCAATTATTTTGCAAACATAATGTACTTTTATCAAGGACCAAATAAGTTGAGAAGAAAATACGCAACACATTTCATAATGTACCATTCGATTGACGAATAATGTACGAATAATACCATTTATAATGTACCATTAAGAACAAAATAATGTTACAATACATTTAAATGTATCATTACATTATCGTATGTATTATGTTACATTATTTAGTTGTAACTATTACATTATTTAGTTTTATTACGATTATATTATTCCGAACATATGTAATATGGATTTCGTTTGAAAGATAATTAAATTATCTTTAATTTGATATATAATACATAGAAAAATAATTTAAATTGAGTGAGTTATGATTATTTAAAGTTTTATTAAAGTTTTAGAGAGAGAAAAATGAAGTTTAGGGGATATGAATTATGTTTTACGTAATTTGAAATCATAAGTTTAAAAAAGACAAATTTACCCTAATAATGTACCAAACAATGAAGCATAATGTAGCGAAAATTTCAGATTCCAGATTTAATCTGGAACGTCCGTTTTTTATTTGAATGGCTGGATTTTGGCCTCATATAACATAGGGGAGAGGGGTAACCACATAATGCATCCCTATATATATATATATATATATATATATATATAAGGGAGTGATCATATAATAATAGATTTTCCCATGTTAAATGAGAATGAATTTAGGTTGTTTAGTTTCCTAGATCGACCCACCAGATTTTCCCATTCCCTTAATTAATTAGCACGTGATTATTAAAAAGGGGTAAAATAGTAATTGTTGTTTTAATTTTGTTAACCGTCTTCTCTATTTCAGATCTAAACACTCTCTATCTTAGATTTTTTTCCTCTCATTATAATCAAACGATTATATCTTTCTCAATTCAAATCTGTTTTTTACGAATCATATATCAATCTATTTTAGATCTAAACACTCTCTATCTTAATTTTTTTTCCTCCCATTATAATCAAACGATTATATCTTTCTCAATTCAAATCTATTTTTTACGAATCATATATCAAATTAAACGTATTCTTACGACGATTCATATGATATCCATATTGAATATGTTAAATTTAGAAGATTTGCACGAAAATCTTAATTTCATATTCAGCTTATTATATTTACGTTCAGGATAAAAAATGCATCAATTACGCATAAAAAATGTTCCCAAATATTTGCATTTTTTGCATCAAATTAATGATGCATTATTAACTTGAATAAGATGCATTTTTATTCTAAAGCATATGCATTTTTGTATTCATATTGAGTCAACAACTTTACTAACCAGTATGATTCAAATTTTGTCAAAATGCAATTTTTTTTTAGTTTGAAGAAAATACTTTTTCGTATAAATAAGTTCAAATTATCAAAATAAGTTCCTATAGTAACCATTATGGATAGTGCTGTCGCTGCTTGGTGGAGACAGCTTCAATCGCGGGGCCGACGAGGAGAATAAGGCAGCGCATGAGGGGCAAAAGCAGGAATTATTTAGGCATATTAAGTTTTTTTATTTAAATTTTCTTAAGCAAATACAGATGTACATCATATCATGTGGAAAATAATCGTAGCACTTAGCAGAAAATAACAGTGTAAGTTTGTGGCATAAAATCACAAGACAGAATTGAATAGTAAGATAAAATCCCCTAACATATAAAACTTAGGATTTAATTTCCGAAAATTAAAGTCATGTTTTTTGAGATAAAAATCCTAATTTTCAAATATTATCTAGTAAGCTTTTTCAAATAAGTAAAAAAAAAAAATCTATGAAACTAGGCTTCTAGGTCTACCGCATGAAACCAAAAAATAACAAGCTACAACTTCCCAAAAAAATTAGAAAGTAGTTGAAACAACAAAATAAACATTCTAGAACTTCTTCAAACCAGACAACCTCGAAACTTTTTTGTCATAAGCCCTCAGCTCGCCGATCAATTCTCCCAGTGTAACATTCATCCGCTGCTTGACGGCGGAAACAACCGGATGATACCTCGCCAGCACAGAGTCTGCAACTTTACTCACCAGCATTTCATCATCAAATCGAATCCCCAACGTGCCGGCTTCGTACGCAATGTCGATCACCCTCTCATAGAAGGCTGAGACGCTCTCATTCTCATCCATCTCCAACTTGCAGAATCTCAGCTGCAGATCATCCAGTTCCTCGTCTCGGAGCTTCCCCATTTTCTCGTACATTGCCTGCAGCTTCTCCCATGCTTCTTTGGCCGATGCACAGAATGCGATCCCCTTGAACTGCTGTAGCTCAACTGAGCAGAAGATAACATTCAGGGCCGTCGAATTCAGCTCGCACTCAATGCGTTCGCTGTGTGTCCAATCGGTCAAGGGTTTCATCCACGGGTTTGAAGATGGGTCCGGGTCCCGGTCCAAGTCGGAGTCCTCGTCCTCCCACTTTGGGAGAGGAGGACTCCATCCTCTCTGGATTGATACGCAGACATCCATGCCAAATTCTGCTTTGATGTAATGCTCCATCTTCACCTTCCACTCGGGGTAATTTAGTCCATTCAAAATTACTGGAGGTGGTGGATTTGCCATTTGCCCTACAACACAAAATATAACTAATGTTGTAAAAATAGATATATTATTGGATTAAATATGCTCAAACCGAGTCGAACTGTTTACTAGTGCGCCTAGAATAGGGGACAAATTAAATAGCATCTTTTATAGAAGAAAACACGATGAATCCAACAATGCAGATCTATATATTAGGTAGTAAAATTCATCTATATATTAATAAAAAATTATGGATGGTGTAGATAAAATAACTATTTCTATTGTAAGAGACTCGTTCAAGAATTGTATGGTACATGTTTTTCTTAATAAACTGATAATTTAATAACTGTATACCGATTTAAACAATATATCCAATAATAATCAGACTAGTAAATTAAATCTAAGGTTATTGCATATTTTCAAAGTTTAATCACAGACTCATCAACTATTAACTCTATAATGAAAGTAGAGTCTAATCCAGAGCTCTAACATGAATTTTTTATCGAACAATCAGATTAAAATCTAGAAAACTAGTAATTTAGGAAGTAATAACACTTACTGTTGGAGAAATTGTAGAAGAAGAGATGCTGAGATTCTCGAATTTGAGATGAGAGTTGAGAGAGTTTTTTTTCTTTTCATACCGTACCGGACGTGGCTGGAGGCTTAAATAGAAAAATAATATACAAAGAGAAAAGTGTGGGGATTGGATAATCATAAAAACCAAATTTGATTTATAATTGTGATATAGGAAAATTCAATATATGATATCATAAGTATTTAATAGATTGACAGTATTGAATAAATCTTTTACATGTATGATTATATGAGTGAATAATTAGTAACGGATTAACCAAATAAATATTTTACTATATCTATGATTTTTATGAGTTACCTTAAAAAAAAAACTGATTTGATAGAGCGAAAAAGCGCATGTCAGAAAAAAAAACTAAACAAAAATCTGGACACGATTTTCATTAGATTTTGAAAATATCTATCTTATAAACCAGTCATTGACTCATACAAAGTACTATTACAGGCCACGGCTCTATTTCAACATGAAAACGTACTACAAAAGCACTATAGACATGTCTAATTAATGTATCATTATATTTTGTTATTTGTCAAACTTTATTAGACCCTTAATTGAGGGTAATTAAACTTTCTAAAAATAATTAAGCCCAATAATGTTGTGTCTGGATTATACATGAGGCCCATGAAAAGTAAATTTTATCTAGGTTAAGATATATTCTAAAGAAGATTACAATAGATAGATAGATAGATACAAATTTTTGAAATTTATCTTATTTATCTTATTTTATCAGATTTAGGTATCTCGTAATTCATGCATAAAACTCCCTAGATCTATAATTTATTTTAACAATTGTATTTATAGCAATTCTTCCAAATATCAAAAAATTATTTCTTTACTTATATTCATTTTTTTAATGCCTTTAATTAGTTAAATATTTAATGCAAAATTACCCACAATCCAGAGAGGTGGATGCATGTACAAGCTTGGGGTATAGTTGTACCCCTAATAATTTTTTTTTCTTTTATTAGATATATAATATTTTTTATTATTTATATATATTATTACATATTATTTATATATATTTTTACATAATGTACACCAATTTGATTTATCTAGTCCTCCCAATTTTGAATTTCTAGATCCGCCCCTACCACAATCAAAGAAATATGATATCGAACATGTGGGTATTATATATCGAGCAGTTTTAATTATTAACTTTCGCAATATGCCTTTTTGGTTGTTGGGTTTTTTTAATTTTCTAGTCTCTTTATCGTTGAATTTTCTTTAATTACAGATTTATTAATGCCTTTATTACACAAGTGCACTTCTTTGAGCTTCTGTATTTACTTCATATTTTAGTGAATTAGTGATAATATTCTAGCCTACCAAAATTCACGAGAAAATATCAGAATATTGTTTGTATTTGGCTTTTAACTTCATCAGTTTAATTAATACGGAGTACCTATTTAATGTCTCTCAAATCACTCAAATAGATTGAGGGTTTGTCAGAGAAAGGATGAGCAATGTTGTCCACAAAGTATACTCGGATTTTCGTATCTCATTCTCACCATTGATTTTTGGCACGATTTCTTATGCATCTGACATAAGCTCATTAATTTTCAAGAAGGGAACCTTGTGTTGAGGAAAGTATTCCAGAACACCAAAGAATCTGGTGCAGGAAAATTGGCCCCCACTCGGAAGGTTCGTAGGCTTACAGACTCGAGATGGTAGAAGGAAGAGAATTGCAAAACAGTTGGAATGTTAAATATATAAAGAAGTACTATCACTAGTTCACAGATACGCTTACTCTATCCTATCCTTTTACGTTTTTTCCTATTCAAATTATTTCATCCAAACCATTACTAACTTGAGCGTCGGAAAGGCGATGCCTATGCAGCTTAAGTATAGGGCTCGACACTGAGGCTCTTCGCTGCTTTGTATCGAGCCTACAAATTGGATGATACCGAACAATAGAGATAGTCGACATCGAAAGTTTAATGTCGATTCAAACTACAAAAACAAGTTACATGCACACATGTGAAAGACTGGCAGAAGGTTAAAACATCCAACCAATAAAGGAAATCTCAAGTTTGATGATGCCTTGTTTGAGTGGATCTCTGGTTTGTAGCGTGCCATTTATTTCCCAAGTTAAATTCAAAATTAACTCCCAATCTGTTGGAGAGAATTTGTTTACTACTACATAATATATAAAATGGCCATGAAGACTGAGATCAATCAAATTGATTATATGTTTTTGGGCAGATTGCTTTTTGTTTGTATATAGATACTATTTTGCATTATATATAAAATACTGTAGAATGATTTATCATGTTTCATCAATCCAATTACGAAAGCATTGAAATGGCCAAGAATGGTGGGAGGCACAATCAAAAAGGAAAACCCGAGTCCTCCAAAACCCAGAGATTGGCTACATCTATCGGTGCGGAACCTTCAACAGTAAAGCGACATTGTAGTAAAGCGACATTGTTGGCTGGCTCTAGTTTTTTCTTTGCTGCGGTAAAAGTATGTAGCTACGAGGTGTGGACACAAAACACAAACTTCGTGGAGCTTACTAGCTATGAGAGTAGTCTGTACAGTTATTATTCACATTTAGGCATGATACATAAGCAAGCTGCTTCCAGCAGCACAGGCAATGAGATTCGTTGTTGGATGCCAAGCCAGATGCAGTCAACCATGACTAACCTGTAAGATCCAGTGGCAAAATTGAGACGATCTTTAGCAAGGCAGCATTCAAACTTATCAAAAATTGCATCATTGTTGTAGAGATCAACCAACCGTGCAACAAAATGTGAGACTTATAAATGCACTATATGTGGTGGATTGATATGCAGAAGCCAGAAGGATGATTTTAGTAAAACAGTAAAATCATAAATCTCGAAAATCACCACACATAAACACGAAGGTGCAGAAATTCTATGTAAATGCCACATCATTAAGCTAGAAATACAATAGTCACCATCATAACATGCAACATTCTCACCTTAGGCCGCAGGTTCAAATGAATCCTAATTGTTGCAACTGGGCTAGAATCCATATGCATATCACACAGCTGATAATGAAAAATCATCAAGTTAATGCCTGAATCTTAATGTCACGTGTCCTACTTATTTTTTTTTTTCTATATCTTTCAGTTTGGGAAAGAGGGACGGATGAAAAACCTGGTTACTAAGTTGAATATGAACTCGACTTAAATAACAACAGAATCAATACTTTCCGGAAACGAACCTATTAACAGAAATAAGTTGTGGCAGTGAACAGGGTGAGATATCTCTGAAGTATAAAGCTTCCATATGTACTATTCATCACCTGTCCTGAGTTTTGTTGGTTTTCTCTGCTAAAGGATATCCCATTACCAACTTTGACATTCATTCTGATGTTTTTGCAAGAAAAATGCATGGATCAGATATAGTGATAGTCAAAATTTAATCACCAAAATTGTCAAAGAAGTAGGAACTCTTAAGAAAATAATAGACAACAAACCCATTAGAGAAAGTAGAATCACACAAATTGATATATTTCTAAATCCAAATTGATATATTTCTAAAGAGGACATAAAACAAATCTGTTTACCTCCTCAGGTACTCTATAACTAACATTAAAGACTTCCTCTCAGTGACAGCTCCTAGAAACTGAACAATATTTGGATGACGAAGCTTTACAATAGATAAGATATTAGTTAATAATCTTACCTATTGGGAGGAAAAGGCTAGAAATAACACATAATATGGTATCAACTCAAAAAAATGAATTTATGCACTGCGCAACCAAATTATAAGCAACTGCACATCCTATAAAACTAGTTTGGGCCAATATGTAACACACGCTACTGCTATATGATCAAAAGCTTCATTCAGGAATCAGGAAATGCAAGAAATGCAAGAGGTCTTGGCTCGAAATGACTTCCACTCTGGACCTGCAAGCAACATTCACTAATAAACAACTCATTTATAAAGAAGCCAATTTATCTCACATACATTAAAAATAAAAAGAAATTAACAAAAACTAACATACACTTATGAATCTTCTAAGTTGATGATTTTTCCACTCAAAGAATCTGAAGTTACTGGCAACAAGGCTATAAAATCTTTGATTCGATCTAAATATAAATTTTCCCACCCTGCAGCAGAATCAAGTCTAAAGTTTTTCCAATTCGGCACAATTGGACGTATAGCGTATAGGTGACTGATCATCCAAAAAAACCTGCATTATAATAAATATTAAATAATCATAATAAAAACTGAAACATAATAATATTATAAGTGTTCAATAAGTACATGTACAAAATGGTTGCTCACATATCCAATTGATATTATCCTTTGTTGTGATTTCATCAATGGATTAGTTCGCAGAGGAAGATATGTAAGACATTGCTTTTCAGATATATGAATGAGTACCACGTTATACCTGGACGCAACCAAATGACCCATGTCTGGCAATACCATCCAATTCTTATATGGAGCAGGGGCAATAAAAGAAGATAAATCTTCACGCAACCTAGCAACTGATTCTAAACACCCATAAAAATCAACATAAAAGTTTTCATTATTGCACAACTCGTCAATCAGTTCATTTCGAACTTTTAACCAACAATCTTCTCCAAATCCAAGTAAACTCGCAATTGCACGAAAACCACAATGTCCATCTGATTGGACATCAACAATATTGACAACATATTTTTGTATATATGATGGAAAATAATCCAAATAATGCATGGCACAATTCGATCTTTCTACATGGGCTTCCAACTTTTTTCTCATATTATCCTTTCTAATTTCATAATTAATTCTACTGGATCTTTGAGGTATCAGGAGTTGGTTTTGTGCCTATGAAATGAAATAATATATTAAAATTTGTAATCATAAAAAATCGAACAAATTTATAATACTTAACTCTTATATATATATATATATATATATATAGTAATGATCATATGAGAATAGTTTTTAGTATGAGAAATAAGAATAAATCACAGCCTTTGATTTTGTGATTTCAACGCTCATGATCTATTACACTCCGTGTGCAGTTTTCCTCGATTATCCTGCAGTTTTGCAAAATCAAGGTTATTTTTGTAATTTTAGCTTTTTTTAAAATCTGAAATAGTATCTCACTAGATTTTTTATTCCTTTCTTCGCGCGATTTGATTTCTTCTTCCTTCTTCGTTCGATTTGATTTATATTTCTTCTGTCGATCAGATTTTTTTTCTTGGTTTCTGGATTTCGCATTCATGTTCTATCTCGACTTTGTTTATTGTGCATGAATATAGTTTAAAAAAAATTGATTTATTCAGATCGATATTCATTTTTACTATTATATTGTGCATCTTTAGTGTTAACTTTGTGCATTTTTGTATCTTATAGGTTCATTTATTCCAAAGTGAGTTGATGAGATGAAGCATTTTAAGGACAGAGTTTTTAGAACTGTTGATGTTGGTATTGAGTTTTATAGAGACTACGCTCGTGTTGCTGCTTTGAAGAAGAAGATGTTTAATTTTTTTAATTTGTATTTATGTAGAAATGAAGTAAATTGGGCTAAAAATGAAGTAAGTTGGGCTAAAAATGAAGTAAATCGGGCTTAAAATGTCGGTTGCTGTTTGTGTTTGAGTTTTTTTTACAGTTTTAGCCTTTAAAGGCTAAAACTGCAGGATATTGGGGCAAAAATGCCGCGTTTTTCAATTTGCTGAGAATGATTCATGTTCGTCGATTTGATGAGATGGACGCGCGGGATCTATTCTTATTTCTCATAGTAACTCCTATTCTCACCTGATCACTACCCTATATATATATATATATATATAGGGGGCTGATCTGGTGAGAATAGCCCTTATCATGAGAAATGAGAATAAATCTCGTCCATAGATTTGACAACATCAACGATCCAGATTATATAAGAGCTTTAACAAAAAACGCGGCATAATATCCTCATTTTACTTCATTGAAGGGCAACATAGTCATTACGAACGTACAGGGCGCAAAAGTTGTGTTTTGTTCATTTTATGTATTATATACTTCATTTTATCTTAGTTATACTTCATTTTATCTCAATTGCGAATCATTATAAATTAAATTCGATTCGAATTTTGATGTTACACTTGACATGCATTTTATCATAGCAGTTCTTCATTATATCTTAGTTATTCTTCATTTTATCTCAAATGTGATTCATTATAAAATAAATTCGATGTGAATTTTAATGTTTTACGTGACATGCATTTTATCTTAGCAGTTCTTCATTATATCTTAATCATTCTTCATTTTATCTCAATTATTATTCATTATAAAATAAATTAAATAAAAATAAAATTAATTTTTCGAAAAAAATGATTTCAAGTCTCTTCATTTTATCTCCTATATACATCATCAAACAAAAAAAATAAAAATTTTAGAAACAGTTCTCTTCATTTTATCTCCTCTATACTTCATTAAATTGAAAAATTAAATTAAATAAAAATAAAGTCAATTTTTCGGAAAAATTATTTCAGTTTTTGTCATTTTATCTCCTATATACATCATTAAAAGAAAAAAAAATCAAATTTTTAGAAACAGTTCTCTTCATTTTATCTTCTCTATATTTCATCAAATGGGAAAAATTAAATTAAATAAAAATAAAATCATTTTTTCACAAAAATATGTTAAATTTATTTTATATATTTAAAACTTCATTAAATTAGAAAATTCAATTAAATAATAATAAAATTAAATTAATTTTAGAGTATTGGATGACTCAACAAGGCAATTGAAATTTGATGAAAAATCGAAAATGAAAAGGAATCAGAAATCCAAATATGTAATTATGAAGTTCGCAGAGGATAAAATGAAAATGGAAATTATTTGAGGAAGATACCATCAGGCTAAATGACAATGATACCCTTAAATATGTAATAATGAAGTTCGCGGAGGATAAAATGAAGACAGAAATTATTAAAACATGACCGCAGATCTTGTGAAATCAAAGGCTGAGATTTATTCTCATTTCTTACATTAGCATCTATTCTCATATGATCTAACCTCAATATATATATATATAGGGTAGTGATCAGGTGAGAATAGGAGTTACTATGAGAAATAAGAATAGATCTCGCGCATCCATCTCATCAAATCGACGAACAGGATTCATTCTCAGCAAATTGAAAAACGCGGCATTTTTGCCCCAATATCCTGCAGTTTTAGCCTTTAAAGGTTAAAACTGTAAATAAACTCAAACACAAACAGCAACCTGCATTTTAAGCCCGATTTACTTCATTTTTTGCCCAATTTACTTCATTTTTAGTCCGATTTACTTCATTTTTACTTAAATACGAATTAAAAAAAATTAAACATCTTCTTCTTCAAAGCAGCAACATGAGCGTAGTCTCTATAAAACTCAATACCAACATCAACAGTTCTAAAAACTCTGCCCTTAAAATGTTTCATCTCATCAACACACTTTGGAATAAATGAACCTGTAAAATACAAAAATGCACAAAGTTAACACTAAAGATGCACAATATAATAGTAAAAATGAACGTCGATTTGAATACACACTTTGGAATAAATTGACCTGTAAGATACAAAAATGCACAAAGTTAACACTAAAGATGCACAATATAATAGTTAAAATGAACTGAATAAAACAAATTTTTTAAAACTATATTCAACCACAATAAACAAAGTCGAGACCGAACACGAATGCGAAATTGAGAAACAAAGAAAAAAAATTTGATCGACAGAAGAAATATAAATCAAATCGAACGAAGAAGGAAAAAGAAATCAAATCGCGCGAAAAAAGGAATAAAAAATCTAATGAGATACTATTTCAGATTTTTAAAAAAAAGCTAAAATTACAAAAATAACCTTAATTTTGCAAAACTGCAGGATAATCGAGGAAAACTGCACATGGAGTGAAATAGATCATGAGCGTTGAAATCACAAAATCAAAGGCTAAGATTTATTCTCATTTCTCATACTAAAAACTATTCTCATATGATCATTACTCTCTCTCTCTCTCTCTCTCTATATATATATATATATATATATACCTGCAATAAATTTGTAAAACTTCCTTCACTGTGTTGCCCTATATTTGAACAATGATCAAAATTACTTTGTTCATTAGCTGAAATAGCAACTTACAATAAAATAGAATTATTAAAACTTAAACTAATATACATACATAAATACATATATATATTTAGAAGAGAAGTTTGGAACAAATATAATTTTTTTACAGGAATTTGCTGGAATGGTTGCGCGTATGAAAATGATGATCCATCGACTTTACAATTTCTAACTTGATATGTCTGGTCAATTGCAATAGATAATATAAGAATCCATAATCAATTACTTAAAAATATAATAAATAATTTCTAACTTTATATTGTTCATGATTAGCCTTCGAGTCCGTGGTTTTCTGTTCTTGTCTATGAGTGAAAGCTTGGATTCCTTCTTGTCTATAAGTTGAGGTAAAAACAAAGAATGATGGGCAATATTTGTAATATTTGTCTTGTCTATGAGGCGATATTTGTAAGAGGATAAGAAATTTTTATTTTGTGATCAAAAGAAGGCTGGTTCGTAGAAAGAAAAAAAAAAGGAGAGTTATTAGATCATTTAAGTTAGTTAGTAAACAAATGAGTGTGGTATATGATGAGGAGTCAATTTTGTGAATGAAGTTATAAGGATGAATACATTAGTCGCTTAGCCAAATATTCCATACCTTCACCAAGGTGCCTACATTAGACCCTAAAATAAAGACCTTTGTGATCTTTATATTAGCATTCCCAAAGTCAGTAGAGAGTTTAGACAATGAGCAAGCCTATGGTTGGAAAGTTGTACAGTTGACAATTTGAGAGTATACACTAGCCTTCCTTACAATTTGAGCAAAATTTGAGTGATACACTATCCTGTGAGATGCAGATTTCTAGAGGTCGAGATTGAAACTGTAATTTGTTGCATTTAATTGGCGACTGATGCGGTTGTTGGTGCAGGAATTACAATCCCCTTTGTGTCTGAAATGATTTTTGATCAATAAATGCACCCCTCGTGTTTATCCTTTTCTTTCATTTGTTTTCCTCATTGTTCGATGACAAACAATAATTTAAGTTTGGGGGGTTGATAAACACTCATTTTGTGCATTTTACTGATGTGAATCAGCTAACTATTTACCTTGGATTAGATCATTAAGTGATATTTTTGTGTCGTATTCATACTCTTTTAGAAAATATTACGTTTGATTTGGTTTTGGGTTGTTTATGCAGGTTTCACGCACAATTGAGTCGTTTACAGGATATGACTGGGTACCATGGAGCAAATTGATGTTCGTTTGCATCAGGAAGAGGAAGAAGTGAGAAAAGACCGAATCCAAATACGTTTTAGGCCAATATTCAATGGAAACACGTATAGAAAGCAGTTGATGTTCAAAGAAGCAGTGGCGAATTCCTCCACACATGGAATTCGAGCTAATGGATCATGAAAATAGATAGATCTTTGAGTTAGCTTTCCAATGCAACTGGAATCGGGTCAATCGGAGCTCGGGAGCAAAAGTTACGGCCAAAATTGTGAGACTGCGCACGTTCGTGACAAGAACGGCGACCCAGATTACAAAAAATGGCGATCACCGTTTATTCTTCTGGATCGCCGTTTTCGTAATTTTCACCGTTTTTCGCTCGAAACACGAACGGTGGCCCATGCACGATCACGGCGATCGCCCTGATCGTTTAAAAACTGACGAATTTTGGTACAAATTCCCATATCTTTTTGGGTTTGAAGAAGATAGATATAAATAGGGGTTCCCAAGGTGTAAAAACGAACCTTCACCATATTTTTGAGAGACAAACCTCTGGAGAAAGCTAGAATGGAGCTGACTTGAAGAGCGAAGATTGAAGACTTGAAATTGAAGACTACGGGTTTTGGGTTTTCATGTTTTCAATATTTTTGACTCGTTACTTCTTTGTTTTTATGGAACTTAGCATAATTGGCTGTCTTTTGTGGATTCTAGGGTTTTGAAACTTTGTTGAACATTATTCAATCATTTATCTGATTTGATTTTCCTTTTCCATTGATGTTTTGATTATGCCTAAGCTTTTATTAATTACTTGATATGGGCCATTGATTGTAATTCGAATTGATGATTTTTGAACCAAGAGGTCTAGGTTATCAATTAAGATGGAGGATAATTAGATTTGATAAATTAAATATTCGAGAGGAATTTGAGTTATTAAAGGGTTGTGAAATCTAAGGTTTTTATCAAGAGTAAAAGTCCTCTTGCGCATCCGAGAGGAGTCACTAGGTGTTTTATGTCTAAGTTATGGTTTAGAATTAGAGAGAATCGCCTGATAACATAAATGAGATTAACCCACATTCTTGGAAATTAAATTGGAATCGAATTAGTTAAATGTTGTTTCATCGTTCTTTATAAGTGGATTGCCCTCGAATCCTGTTTTCTCCATATTTTCTACACTCAATCTTTTAATTGTCTTTTTAATTAATTACTTTTCAATTATTGCCTAGTATAAATAAATCAAACTTTTTTACCGATGTGTCTAGATAGTAGTAAGATATTTGCGTTTTAGTGCTTGATTATATTTCGAGCCTGCAATCTTTGAGTTCGATAAATTATTACTTGCCCTCTGCAGTGGTCTGTACACTTGCAGAATAGCGTGTTGCAAAATACACTATCACATTTCCACTGTGGTTTGCATTATTTTTCTTTTTTTTTTCGCGCACGTGTCTCTAACCCACTTTTTGGTCTTTCTCCGTATTTTAGAGGTATTTTTTCTTTCACCTTCAATCCTTTAATCAATAATTCTTTGGAGACCTGATCATCTTCTTTAGCTATTCTTTCACTTGGTTTCATTGTACATGTTTGATTGACCAACACACTTGATAACAAATCACTTTGCATGTCAGACTTCGATCCAAAAGTTATCTTGTTCACTGTTGCACTTTCAAAATACGTATCAACTTCATCAATCAACATAAGAAGACCTTTTTTCACAATCTTGAAAGTTCCTTTTGTTAAGGCAGCTCGTGTTGTCAATCGATTGTTCAAACTACACAACTCTCTGTAGTTAATTCTCATCAATTCTTTTTCCCCCTTTTATTGTCAGGCACACAGGATACTCCTGCAGCTCTTGTAGACCGAACTTCAAACAAATTTTGTTTGGCTTTCTTTGTCCACCTCTTCATAATATATAATGCAGGAATCTCTACAATTTATTTGAGTGATAATACTTTAAGGGCATGAGAACATAGAATTCCTGCAAATTCAAATTTTCTGCAACTACATGAGACTTCAACTCAAGATGAGTGAAATGAAACCAAGAACTGATAATGTTTCCCAAAAGGTGTATAGTGATACTTCTTCAAAGTCACTGTACAATCCAATATTTGAATCATATTCTTTGCTAAGCTCTTTTTCAAATAACTTAAAGACAGGGTAAGTATATACAGTAGCTGCATGCTTCAATATCTGAATCGAGAAACTGACCACTGAAGTACTTTGACTTGTCTTTAAATCAGCTTTTAATTCTTTGAACCGGCGATCATCAATTAATCTATCAAAATACTCAAAAAACTGCAACGAATTATTTTTGTAGTTCACATATATTTTTAAAATGCTATTCATGCTTTCACTACGTTGAGTAGTTTTCATGTTTGCACAAAATGATTGACGTCCATAAACAAGTGCCCATTTTTCTTTTATTTTGAACAATCTTTCTAGCCACTCATTACTTTGAAGTTCATACATTTCCAGCATATCATGCCACGCATTTAAGAAGTCCTCTTCTACCTCATAATCATATATACATGAACTAAAGTCTGCAAAGAAACTCGTAAACCTTGCAAAAACATGATTCAAATGAACAGTAACATTCTGATTTATGTGCCAGATACATAATCGATGACATGTTTCATGCCACTCCATTGTTAAAGCTTTTGCCATTGCAGCATCTTGATCTGTAAGTATAGTCTTTGGTTTTTTTTTCCTGACATGGCTCTAGCAAAAGTGTTGAACAACCAATTAAATGTTGATGTAGTTTCATCGTACAATAATGCTGCACCAAAAATAATTGTTTGGTTATGGTGATTCACTCCAACAAAAAGTGCAAATGGCCTGCCCTCTTTATTTTTCCGATATGTCGTATCAAAAAAAACCACATCTCCAAAATAATCATAATCAGACTTCATTTGAGCATCCATCCACAATATATTAGTTATAAGATCATCTTCATCAACCTGAATCACTCCAAAGAAATTTGGGACATTCAACTGCCTTCGTTGTAAATACTCTAACACTCCTCCTGTATCACCAATCTTCATTTCCACAGTTCTCTTTGATCGCAAATAATTTTCGTAATCTTACAATATGAATCCAATATTCCTACGGTCACCCATTTGTTTTGCCATGAAGATAAAACCTGATTTTGGTGCTATACCTGATGTCTCCAAATCATTCACTTGTGAAGCTTGCAACGTAGTTATATGCCTGTGAGATCTTAAGAGAAAACACTTACTCGGCTCAACAGCTCGTGGCCATTATGTTTTACTATAAATTCGCTAATTATATACTTCCCATAATGACGTCCATTAATTTTCATCAGTACATTACAACCTGTTCTTGTTTCCGAGCGATGATCTTTCACATTCACATCTCTTTTATCTTTTATTTTGTGCCCTTGTCTCGAACAACAAAATATTCGATCGAGTACCCGATGATTACTATCAACATGGACTTTGTGTTTCCTCACACTAAAACCTATTATTTTTGCATAATCATTGTAGAACTTGTAGGCTGCATCTTCTGTGTCAAATTCCATACCCTTTTTTGGGATTTTCTCTTCTGGAATATTTGAATGATTCAAATTTACGACATTTTTTCATCTTGTATCTTCATATTCATTTTTATCATCGTCATCATCATTAAAATCTAATCTGCGACATGAATGAATACCCATGGGCATGTTTGTATCCATTTACTGTAACAAAAAAGTAATCTAAAATTAATAAAGTTATTCTAAAACTAATGAATTGTGTAGTGTTGAATACATAAAAAATATAAGATTTTGATTATGTACTGTGATAATTCGCAAAAATAGTTTAACATATATTTAGTTCTTATAAATTACTCATTTAATATGATATTTTTTTTTTGCTTTTTCTGATTATTTTTGTTATGATTGATTTCTATGATTTGGTTTTTCGCTTTGATGTTTGGTATAGGATTTTCATGGTACATCGTATAAATTCTACAAATGCAGTTCTCTAAGAATACTGAATGCTATATTATGTCCACAAACACGTTTATAATCTTAATAAGATTTAATTTCTACTAACAAATTACAAAAAATAAAGATAAAATAGAACTTTGCAATGCTAAGTGTTTATGAATTCCAAGTTACAAAAAATGACTAATCTAGGCACCAGAAAATATGAGCAGCTCAAATGGACACAAATGCCTCCGGTGATACTAATTAAGAGTCCAATTATTTAATGATGCTGAGAAAGACGTAAAGACTCATTTTGTTTAACAACTAAAATAACGAGAACTGATGCGTAAATAAATGTGGGGGAAATTCAAGTACTCATAGACCTTTGGCAACTAAATCTTTAGAAGTACAAATAAGTTGCTAGGGAAAATAAGAATCCCATTCTCAAAAGAAAGTTTTCTGCAAAATTCTCACTTTTGTTTAAAAAAGATTTATCATGATTCATAACACCAATAATAATAAGAACTTCAGATAATAGAAAACAGAGAATAAAGCAGCACAATTTTATTATTTCAGAATAGCAGGACGATAGCAACTCCATCATATAGCCTATGAATAAAAGGTGTGCAATTGAATCGACCATAAAATTAATCATAATGCAGACAAATTAAACAAACCTTCAGGTTTCGAAAGTCTAGTGTATCATCCATTTGGTCCATGATGTCATTCAGTCTGCTCGGTGTCCCAATAGACACAAATGCCTTCAGTTTTTATGCTAGTTGGATGGAGTACTTGTTTAGCTAACAATGTTTAGCTTTCCAGACCTCATCTACAGTAGAAACTCTATAAATTAATACTCGATTAATTAATAAACTCTTTAAAATAATATTTTTTGTCGGTCCCGACTCGGGGATAGGGTGCTAAATTAATAATTCGCTAAAATTATAAGATAATACATTTTTTATAATTTCCATAGGTCCCATATAAAATATAAATTAATAATTTCATAAATGCGTACATAATAATTTATGTAAACTTCTTGAAAAATGACTCAATTGTCGTTTGTTTTTTGTTGAAATCAATTTCAACTTGAATCCCATCTCTAATTTTTCTTATCATTGTAAGAAATTCTGGTGTTGTCTTCTCATAACTCAGCAAGAAATTATTCAATGTGATTGCTGCTCTAATTGCCTCATTTTGTGTATGATTTGTTTATGGTGATATACATATTTGATCTTGCATTTATATACATAATATTTTTTAATGTCCATAAATTGAGACATTGAACATTAAGAATATAATTATATGAGAGATTGAAGGACTCTTCCAAATTAGGTCCTCATTTGATGTAAAAAAATTAAATAGAAGTTTGAAAGGTAAGTGAATTGAATATTTTATTATAAATTAATAAAATATTAATTAATGTATAAATTAATAATTATTAATTTATAGTTTAATTAATAACTCTTTTAATTAATAAATTCTTGAGTTCCCAAGAGTATTAATTTATAGAGTTTATACTGTACTTGATTTGGAAAGAAGATAAATTCAAGTGTTTCCAAGTACTTAAATGACCAATTCATCCATTAATAAAATTTGAACTGTTCATCAACGGTTCCCGCAATCATCTTGAGGTTAAAGATTTGCTCCATTATTAAACGGGTACTATTTGAAAACCCCCTCCCCCCCCCCCCACCCGGAAAAAAATGTAAATAAATAAAATAAGTTTACCTACTTTTCTGCTTCTAAAAAGTATGTTTTAGTAGTTTTGTTTCATAAAAGAATAACAAAGCTGTGCAATTGCAAAGAGAGAGAGATCATCAGTGCTTTCACTTGCAATT
>JAPKLW010003322.1:0-44640 GCA_026898455.1 Plectranthus barbatus
AAATCAATAAGGTTGCAGCCAAAGCTCATTCACATTTAAAAACCATACCGGTAATAGTAAAAGACAAGATGCCTAAGAAATAAAAACCTGCTCCTGAAGAGTACGGGCAAGGGCGAGATCCGCGTCGACTTGACTGAGGTTCGTAAAAGGAGTTCTCCGGCGGCGATTGGCGGCTCCGTCTCCTCCATCGGGTTGATTGTTGGTAGGGTTTGGCTCCCCTTCGGCGGTGTCGGTAGGAGCCTTGGCATTGGCATTGGAGTCCTCCATTTCTTAGTGTACAAGAAAAATCAAAAATCGGGCAATCGCGATGAAATGAGAATCAGGAGACAGAGTGGGTTGGAAATGAAGGATATTCGAAATCGCAGGAATTAAACAATTGAGAATTAGCTGAGAGAAACGTAGACGAAAGCGGTGCGCTTGCTTTTGCGAGTGTTGCTACCTATTTCAAATTGTTTCTCTCTCTCTCTCCCCACGCCCGGTATATACGCGCACACAAACGCATATTTATATTTTTTTCGACTTTCTTGTGCAAATTTTTCTGCCCTCTCTTCATTACTGCAACAATTACAAGTACAAGTACTTGCATTTTTTTTACTTGTTTTTTTATGAATAGTGTGGTCTTTATGAAATCTAATTAAATATGGGACAAAAACATAAAAATAATATACATTATCTATGTTTTTTCAAATTCAGTAACAAACTATTAATTTCTTTAGTGAAATAATCGAACTATTTTAAACTATATAAATATATGACCACATTTTTACAATGACAAAATACAATTGAATTTGGCGAAATTTTATGTCATTAAATAAAAATGGAACGTGTATTTCTAAACAATGTTTGAAAAAAAAAATCGTGTCAAAATCCTTTACAATTATTTGTAAAAAATAGAAAACATTAGAAATATAGAAATTTTTAAATCTCAAACAACATCATTTGCAAACACATATAATATTTTATTTAATAACATGCAATTTCGATGAATCGAGTTAATCTTTTGTTACCAACTAATCAAAAAAGTTGATAGATTGTACTTAAATTTTTAAAAATATATATATACATAACTTATTTGGCCATAAATATATAGGGAAAATAGGGAAATATATCCCAATCTTTTACATATTAGGGAATTTTATCCCATTCTTTTGCTGTTAGGTAATTATATCACACACTTTCATTGGAATTTTGTCTCATGTCGCTGACTAAGCCGTTAAGTGCCACGTGGCATTGATGTGGCGCTGACTCACTGCCACATATTTGTCATGTGGCATTTTTAATTATTTTTTAATATTAATTTAATTTTTTTCAATTTTTAATTTCATAATTAATACATATTTTTTATATATTTCGTTTTTTATAATATTTTAATAATAATAAGATATATTAAAATAATAATACTTTAAATAAATATAAAAATATTATTCAAAAAAAAGCATTAATTATTTAATTATAATATATTAAAAAACCATAATTCTCATTAAAATTGAAAATTAATATTAATCAAAGTATTTACAAAATGAAAAAATATTTTTGAGCAAGTGTTAACTGTAGAAAAAATTATTGATGATAAAACTAAACAAAATTAGTTCTAGACATTGAATGATTATTTTACTTTATTTTTTAATATATTATAATGTAATATTAAATGTATTTCCATTTTTATTCATTTATTTTTTTAATAATATTTAATTTTTAAGAAAAATAATTAATGTTTACATAAGCTATATATATATTAAAATATAATTAAAAAACATCAGCTAAAAATTATTAAAAAAAGAAAATACATAAATAAAAAATACGTTAATTATAAAATAAAAAATAAAAATATTATTTAAAAATTGGCATTTTTAAATTTTAAAATATTAATTAATTTAATTTTTAAATAATATTTTTATTCTTTTATATTTTTATTTTATAATTAACGTGTTTTTAATTTATATATTTTATTTTTTTATAACTTTTAGCTGATGTTTTTTAATAAGATTTTAATAATTATATTTCTAAAAAATTAAAATATTATTAAAAAAACAAACGTATAAAAATAAAAATACATTAAATATTACATTATAATATATTAAAAAATAAAGTAAAATAATCATTCAATGCCTAGAACTAATTTTGTTTAGTTTTATCATCAATAATTTTTTTCTAAGGCCAACACTTGTTTAAAAAATATTTTTTAGTTTTGTAAATACTTTCATTGATATTAATTTTTAATTTTTAATGAGAATTAGGTTTTTTAATAAATTATAATTAAATAATTAATGCTTATTTTTTTCAATAATATTTTTATATTTATTTAAAGTATTATTATTTTTATATATCTTATTATTATTAAAATATTATAAAAAATGAAATTTTTAAAAAATGTATATTAATTATGAAATTAAAAATTTTTAAAAAATTAAATTAATGTTAAAAAATACTCCCTCCGTCCCATTAGATTAGTCCAATTTGGTTTCGGCACAGAAACCAATGTTTGTGAGTGTAGTGGAATTAATATTTTATTGATGTGAGGAGATTTTTTTTCCATTTTAGGAAAGTGGACTAATCTGGTGGGACAGACGAAAATGGAAATATGGACTAATCTGGCGGGACAGAGGGAGTAATTAAAAATACCACGTGGCAAATATGTGGCAGTGAGTCAGCGCCACATCAATGCCACGTGGCGCTTAACGGTTTAGTCAGCGACATGGGACAAAATTCCCTAACAGAATGAAAGTGTGGGATATAATTCCCTAACAGCAAAAGAGTGGAATAAAATCCCCTAATATATAGAAGATTGGGATATATTTCTCTATTTTCCCTAAATATATATATCATTTCATCTTTTAAAAAATCCATGAAAATATCATTCATCATGCAAATCACTACTAATTTTGTGATTATAACACAATCTTTTCGATTCTTAAAAAAATTATTATTGATCCCAAATGTCAGAATTGGCAAGTTAATGTGAAGTTGAAATTGAAATTGAGTGAGTCCATAAAATCAGCTAATTTTTAGAAATATTTGATTGAGTTAAATAGTTATTAGATCAATTTACAAATATACACCAACAGTTGAGGATTAGTTATTGGGTTTTAAACTTAAGCAATAAATGTATATACAATAAGAAATAAAGGAGACAAAGAATTTATATTGGTAAGGATCCAAAATTGATCATGCGAATACTCTTTGCTCAATTGAACACAATTCACTAACTTTCACTGTTTTGGAAATTTAATACGGATCATAGTTTTAATTCTTACTGGTAACTACAGCTACAACAGACGATCAATCCAACTCATCACAATGAGAATGGAATTTACCGGTAACGTTTCTAACTTAATGGTAACATTAATAAACTAACCAGTAACGTTTCCAACTTACTGGTAACAATAGACAATCAAACTAGCCTATCCATTATCATTGTGATTTGTGATTTAGTGTTAAAAAAGTTATTGAATAGTCTTTTATATCCATTAATCACAAACGGCTATTCAATTTTCAATTTATTCATCTAATATACCAACAATTCTTCCCCTTGGATGCATAAACTTTACCTTATCTCTACTTCCATTCTTTTTGCCACATTATGGAGCTCCGACAATCACTTAACAACAGACAATCAACTCAACCAATCATTTGTTGGAATATTAGATTAATAAATTCGAAATTGAATAGCTGTTTGTGATTAACGGCTGCACAGCATCCTCCTCAGCACTGAAATGCTGCTCCTCTTGGGGTTCAACATCTACATGCTAAACCGGTAACATCTCTAACTTACTTGTAACATTAATAAACTAACCAGAAACATTTCTAACTTACTGGTAACAACATACAATCAACCCAACCTATCCATTCTCATTGTGATCTGTGATTTAGTGTTAAATAAGTTATTGAATAGTCTTTTATATCCGTTAATCGCAAACGGCTATTCAATTTCCAATTTATTCATCTAATATTCCAACAACTCTTCCCCTTAGATGCATAAACTTTACCTTATCTCTACTTCCATTCTCTTTGCCAAATTATGGAGCTCCGATCACTTAACAACAGACAATCAACCCAATCAATTCATTTGTTGGAATATTTGATGAATAAATTGGAAATTGAATAGCCGTTTGTGATTAACGGTTGCACAACATCCTCCTCAGCACTAAAATGTTTCTTCTCTTGGGGTTCAGCATCTACATGCTAAAGAGGATGTTGTGCTCTTGTTTTTCTCAGTACAAAAATGTTG
The DNA here is from genome assembly GCA_026898455.1 of Plectranthus barbatus. Taxonomy (NCBI): domain Eukaryota; kingdom Viridiplantae; phylum Streptophyta; class Magnoliopsida; order Lamiales; family Lamiaceae; genus Plectranthus; species Plectranthus barbatus. The sequence goes on from JAPKLW010003322.1 coordinate 4,229, forward strand.
AACCCCAAGAGGACCAACATTAGAAAGTTACCTGTAACTTTATTAGAGTTACCAATAAGTTACTAGTTAAAACAGGGTTTTCTTTTCTGAATTTAGTTAATCTGGATGATTTCCATCACATTATATGTTGCATTTGATTTGCAGAAACTTTACATTTCAGGTTGTCAGCCTTAATATTAACTCATGTCCATTGTATCATTGTTGATATGATAAGAATCGAAGTTTAGAAATGTCGAAGAATGCTTCACATAAACAAGAAATGAGACTTTATGAAAATCAAACACTTTTGAAATTAATCCTTCTAGTATTGTAGTCCAAAAATAATATTTTAACGACCAAAATGAAATGCTTCAACAACGAAAGATATATGATGATAGATGCATATGTGAAAGTCTTAATGATATTTTGATAAATAATTTTTTAATTTTTTTTATCGAATAGTAGAAAAAATCTATCATCTTTTTTTCGGGGCATTCAATCCACAACCTGGTTACCAGTAAGTTACACATTTCAAGTTGCCAGCCTTAGAGGATCTATTAGTAAGGTATCCATTGAAGTGTCTTACAGGCTTTGTGAGTCGATCAAGCTCCAGATGTTGCTTTCAAGTCCTTTTAAGGTGTGGCAATCAAGGGTTTGACATGAAAAGTGTTCCAGTGTGCAAGTTCGTTTCGTTGCACAACATCCTCCTCAACACTGAAACATGGGACATCTTGGGGTTCAACATTTACGATGCATTGACATGCTGAAAGAGATGCTGCTTATCGAGTTCGAAGTTCTAACTTACTGGTAATTACAACTACAACAGATGATCAATCCACCACATCACAATGAGAATGGGACTTACCGGTAACGTTTCTAACTTACTGTAACATTAATAACTTACCAGTAACGTTTATAACTTACTGGTAATAACATACAATCAACCAAACATATCCATTCTCATTGTGATTGTGATTTAGTGTTAAAAAAATTATTGAATAGCCTTTTATATCCGTTAATCACAAATGGCTATTAAATTTCCAATTTATTCATCTAATATTCGAACAACTCTTCCCCTTAGATGCATAAGCTTTACATTATCTCTACTTCCATTCTCTTCGCCACATTACGGAGCTCTGACAATCACTTAACAACAGACAATCAACCCAACCTATCCATTCGCATTGTTATTTATGATTTAGTGTTAAACAAGCTATTGAATAGACTTTTACAAACGGCGCACACTTGAACACTTCATTATTGTGCTCACTCAAACCTGGACTATTCAAGCGTTATGGAGGGAGAATAATATTTTGATGGTAATCAATTTTAATTATACTCAATACTGATAATTAATTCACTTTGGTCGTTAAAATATTATTTTTGGACTAAATTACTTGAAAAGAACTTGCACACAAGAACACTTCATTATTATGCCCACTCAAACCGGGACTATTCAAGCGTTATGGAGGGAGAATAATGCAAAGAGAATGGAAGTAGAGATAAGGTAAAGTTTATGCATCTAAAGGGAAGACTGTGCAGCCGTTAATCACAAACGGCTATTCAATTTCCAATCTTTTCATCTAATATTCCAACAAATGAATTGGTTGGGTTGATTGTCTGTTGTTAAGTGATTGTCGGAACTCCGTAATGTGGCAAAGAGAATGAGAATAGAGATAAGGTAAAGCTTATGCATCTAAGGGAAAGAGCTGTTGGAATATTAGATGAATAAATTGGAAATTGAATAGTCGTTTGTGATTAACGGATATAAAAGGCTATTCAATAACTTGTTGTGTAGCCGTTAATCACAAACGGCGCACACTGGAACACTTCATTATTACCAAGTTACCAGTAACTTTTAATGTTATTGGTAACGTGTCATTTATGTAAATGTTATCGGTACTTTGTTTTAACTAGTAACTTACTCGTAACTCTAATAAAGTTACCGGTAACTTTTTAAAGCTGGTCATCTTGGGGTCCAACATTTCAGTAGTGAGGAAAATAAGAGCACAACATCCTCTTTAGCATGTAGATGATGAACTCCAAGAGGAGCAGCATTTCAGTGTTGAGGAGGATGTTGTGCAGTCGTTAATCACAAACGGCTATTCAATTTCCAATTTATTCATCTAATATTCCAACAAATGAATTGGTTGGGTTGATTGTCTGTTGTTAAGTGATTGTCAGAGTTCCGTAAAGTGGCAAAGAGAATGGAAGTAGAGATAAGGTAAAGTTTATGCATCTAAGGGGAAGAGTTGTTGGAATATTAAATGAATAAAATGGAAATTAAATAGTCGTTTGTGATTAAAAGATATAAAAGACTATTCAATAACTTGATGTGTAGCCGTTAATCACGAAACGGCGCACACTGGAACACTTCATTATTGTGCCCACTCAAACCGGGACTATTCAAGCGTTATGGAGGGAGAATAATATTTTGATGGTAGGGAGAATTTTAATTATACTCAATACTGATAATTAATTCACATTTGCATCTATCATCATATATCTTTCGTTGTTGAAGCATTTCAGTATTTCACTTTGGCCGTTAAAATATTATTTTTGGACTACAATACTTGAAGGATCAATTCCAAAAGTGATTGATTTTCATCAAGTCTCCTTTCTTGTTTACGTGTGGGGTTCAGTATCTACATGCTAAACCAACATTTTAGTGCTGAGGAAAACAAGAGCACATCACATCTGCATCTATAATCATATATCTTTCGTTGTTGAAGCATTTCACTTTGGTCGTTAAAATATTATTTTTGGGCTTCAATACATGAAAATAACTTGCTGATTGTCGGAGCTCCGTAATGTGGCGAAGAGAATGGAAGTAAAGTTTATGCATCTAAGGGGAAGAGACTGGTAACTTTCTAATGCTGGTCCTCTTGGGGTTGTGATTAACAGATATAAAAGGCTATTCAATAACTTGTTGTGCAGTCGTTAATCGAAAAATGGTGCACACTGGAACACTTCATTATTGTGCCCACTCAAACCGGGACTATTCAAGAGTTATGGAGGGAGAAAAATATTTTGATGGTAGGGACAATTTTAATTATACTCAATACGGATAATTAATTCAAATTGAGCAAATGTTAATATTTATGAGTATATTTAATTTTACTTGATGGTGTAATTTTGTGAATACGGTGAGGGAAAGTTGTAAAGTCCGTGAGATAGTATCATGCATATTTTTACTTTTTTATAAGAGTTTAGTCTATATTGATTATGAAAAATGGTTATGATTGGACGACTTAATCTTTGTCTCTAACGGTTGGATCTCACAGTCTAACGGGAAAAATCCAAATTGTTTCCATGTCATCCTATAAATAGCTCGAAAAATCAACATAATCATTATCGAAAATCTTGTGAAAAGCTATGCCGACACTCTTATCAACTTTATACTCGAGCTCTTTGAAATTCTATGTACTTCATACACGAGATTTAAGTTATTCACTTATGTGCATCTGTCTAAGTGCACGAGGCTGAAGCTATCTACTTGGTGAATATAACTTATATTCACAGCAGTCAGTTCCTATTCTGATCTGATTCCGACGAGCCTATACAACCATTTTGAGTTCTGAGAAGAACAAGAAAACATTTAATTGTCCAGGAAGAAGGCTGCGGGGGTGCGTCCTCACTTCAACCTGAAGAAGGATCAGGCTTACAAGGAGTTTCTAGGCGAGTGACAACGACAGACCGAAGGACGGAGGATTCCGACAAACTGCCCATAGATCGTGAGAAGGCTTGTAAAACTGAAACTTATTGTATTCCCGGTTAAGTTCGAACGAGTGGACGTAGGACTTCGATTCCGAACCACTATAAATATTATGTCTCATTTACCTGCTTTATTTAAGTTTTTGCATCTAAGTTTTCATACTTACTTTGAAACCTTCAATACTTGGCTAAGTATTGAACCGTATATATTGAAACTTACTTAACTTCTACCTGAGACTTCAAATTGAGTTTTCGAAAATTGAAAATTGAAAATTGGGTCAAGTCAGTTCTCAGAGTCAAGTGTAAGAACTTTAAACTTCCGCTGCAAATATTATTACTCTGATTTCGGGATCAACAATCGTGGATTTAAGTACGGAAATACCAGGAATAGTTGAAAAGATGAAGAAGAAGGCAAATATTTGAATGAGATATGTGTTTGTGAGACAATAGATCAGATTCATAATGAAATCCATTAACACACAAAGAATTTTGTTCAACATCCTCATTCTAAACGAAATTATGATAAGTTATTTATAAAATACATCATAATATATTTTATGTATAATAAATAATTTTAAAAATATACTCCCTCCGTCCCTAATTATTAGTCTCAAACCAAAATGACACAATAATCAATGTTTGTGAGTGTAGTGGAAGTAATATTTTATTGATGAGTGTAAAAAAGTTTGCCATTTTAGGAAAGAGGACTAATAAGTGGGACAGACCAAAAAGGTAAGTGAGACTAATAAATTGGGACAGAGGGAGTATTATTTATGAAGTTTAAATGCATCATTTTGTATTACTATCCAAATATGGGTTCCAAACTAAGGGGGCGTTTGGTTAGTGGGTTTTGGAATGAGAGAATGAAATGATTCCGAAACCCACTGTTTGGTTAAAGGGTATGAGAATAAAAAAATGGGAATGATACCCAAATACTTGGGAATCACCAAAATCCTCCAAAATGGTAGGTTTCATTTTCATTCCCATATCTCATTACCAAAATTATTTATTTCATATTATTTTATAATTATTTTCTTATTTATTTATTTTATAATATTACTCTAAAATATTATGATAATTATATAATTTTATAGTATTATATATTATTATAATTATATATTATTTTTTAATATATTAAAATAATAATATTATTATATTAATAATTTATTTTTATCTTAATTTTACATTTTATAAAATAAATAAGAGATAAATATATTATTTATTTATTTTAACATGATTATATTTTCTTAATTTTTTATTATTAAATTAATTATATATTTTTTATTTTTAATTCATTTTTTTATAATTATTTCCTTATTTATTTACTTTTTCTTGTTTTTATAATATTTTTGATAATTATATTATTTATAATATTATATGTTATTATAATTATATATTATTTTTTAATATATTATAATAATAGTAATAATATTATAAAATCAACCATTTATTTTGTATCTTAATTTTATATTTTATAAAACAAATAAAAAGATAAATAAATTAATTATTATTTGTATAACATTTTAATTATTTTATAAAGGGAAAACTATGAAAAATACCCTAAACTATTGGTCAACTATGAAAAATACCCTATTATTTTTCCTTCCTTGAATTATACCCTAATATTTCATTTTATCAATTAAAAATACCCTCAACTATAAAAAATACCCCAATGTTTTATTTATCATTGAATTATACCCTAATATTTAGGGATGTCCATCGGGCTAACCCATCGGGTTTCGTGTCAATCCTATCGAGCTGCGGGTTAATCGATCCGAGTCAAATCGGGCTGAAATTTTTTCGGGCTAAAAAATGTTGACCCTAACCCTAACCCGTCGGTTTTCGGGCTAGCCCGTCGGGCCAATGAATTTATTAATAATTTTTTATTTTTAATATATTTTCACTCTTTTAATATTTTAAATAATAAAAAATAAATAAAATCTTATTTTTCTCTTATAAAAAATACAAAACACATAATTTAACTATTAAAATATAGTATTATTTTTAATTTTAGCAATATTTAAATATATTTTAAATTTGTAAGTAAATAAACTTAACTATGTATTAAATACTATTTGAACTAAATACAATTATATAACTTAAAATTTAATTAATATATATTATCTTAAATATCAAAAGTAGATTTTAGTACTATAATTATGATAGATATATTAATAAAAAACTAACCGGGTTAATCGGGCCAACCCATCGGGTTTCGGGTTATTTGGTCTCAGGCTATTCGGGCTAAAATATTTTGACCCTAACCCGTATTTTAGCTCGGGTTAATCGGGCCAACCCGCGGGTTTCAGGTTAAATTGACATCCCTACTAATATTTGATTTGATGCTAAAATTTTTATGAATCATAAATTAAATAATATGTGACATTTCCATTTCTTTGGTATATATGTGACATATATTGTATTAAAATTTTAACACCGTTAGCGACATAGGGTATTTTTAATTGATAGAAGCAAACATTAGGGTATAATTCAATGATATGAGAAACTTTAGGATATATTTCATAGTAAAGGGTATTTTTAGTGGGCAAAATGAAACTTTAGGGTATAATTCAAGGAAAAGCAAACATTAAGGTATTTTTCATAGTTGACCAATACTATAGGGTATTTTTCATAGTTTTCCCTTTTATAAACCTATAAACTTAAAAAACCAATCATCAGAATTGAAAATAATTCAAAAAACCCATTAGTAAACCAAACATCTCTCCACTATCAAACCTATATCATATCCGTTGTGATTTCCGACGGTTAAACCAGCTCCCTTAAATATTGAAAGTATAAAAATGAATTCAATCCTTAATCTAACTCACTACCTTATACTATATCACAAAATACTCGCTAAACGCAAATTGATATCCAAACCTAACTATAATTATTTCTTTGAATCACTAAAAAAAAAAAAAAAAAAAAAAGCGGGAAAAGTGGCAGATTCCATCCCCGCTGAAACAAATGTGAGTGACAAAAGTCACAACAGCAACTAGAAACAACCGTGCATTTCCGATGGCTGCAGGCGGCGGCGGTGGGCGGCCGATAAGGGCGCTAAACGTGGCGGAGAAGCCTTCGGTGGCTAGACAGGTGGCGAGCATACTCGCGAAGAATCCGTCAAGCGGCGGATTGAGGACGAGAGAAGGCCGGTCCAGATTCAACAAGATATTCGAGTTCAACTGCGTGATTAATAACCAGCAGTTTCAAATGGCATTCACATCCGTCACGGGCCATCTAATGGAGCTCGAGTTCGATGAAAGGTATCGCAAATGGCATTCATGTGACCCCGTCGATCTCTACAGTGCCCCAGTCAAGAAATATGTACCTCAGGTATCATACTAAATGTTTACAATGGAGTTTCGTCAATTCATGAGTAGCCTATTCACTGTGCTTCTTCTTCTTAATTTTTTTTCCTCTGTAACAAAGGATTATGCTTTAATTATGCAGCGAATTAGCAACAGCCGACTATAATTGCCTATTCATATTTAAATTCATAATTCGCTAGTTCGTTTTTGGATTGAGGGCTGTTGGCTTATGGGTGGTTCCGAATGGAGATTGAATGAAATAAGCGTGGATAGTGTTATATTTTACTTCTCCATCAATTTGTCTAAAATGGGAATCAAGATCAGACCTCGTTGATTCGTAACTACTGAAATTTCATGGCATCTGTATCGGTACACTTTAAAATGGGATCAATACCTTGTGTTATACCATACAAGCGCGAACTTGCTGAGTATGGGATATGATATCTTGATCCGTGAAAATTATATATTAATTCCGAAATTTGATTTTTCACAAATAATGTTGGTAAGGTTACAAATTAATGGGCAGAAGGTAATGAAGTTGATATATTTTGAAATATTCTTTCTTTTGTCTTTGTTTGAAAATTTTCTGGAGCTTCTTCCATATGATATCCGGAAAAGTTGATTCTGGAGGGACAAGAATCGAGACTGTAGATATGCTCACATCACATGAAAGAATTTCTATGCTGTTTATCTTTTGGAGGAACCCATTATTATTATCAGTTCCAAGGAAAGTTTCATGCATATGGTTATAGGCTGCAGTGAATTTTTTAGTTTCACTTTGATGATGATTAACTGAAAGATATATTGACTGTATTTTGGTTTATTTAGGATAAACTGGACATCCAGAAAACACTAGAGGAAGAAGCTAGAAAGTGTCAGTGGCTTATCTTGTGGCTTGATTGTGATAGAGAAGGAGAAAATATAGCATTTGAGGTGGTTGAAAGTTGCATAAGAGTAAATCGAAATCTCAACATCCGGAGAGCTCGTTTTTCTGCCCTGACCGATAGGTTCTATTGCTTGATATATTCTGCAGTTTTTATTCTGTTTGCCTTTTTCATATATAGTTGCTTATGCAAAGTGAACAACTTTGGGATGCTCAGGGATATCTACGATGCAGTTAGAAGGCTTGGTCCACCTAATCAATTGCACGCAGATGCTGTTGATCTTCGACAAGTGAGTCACTGAAAGTTCATTTCTTTGTGTTTGATCCACTGATACTCGTGTATATTTATTCAACCTTGTACTTGAAGTTCTTTAATTCCTTATTTAATATTATCATCACACTATTTTATTACTGGTGAATTGATTTGGCTAGAAAACTTAAATCCACTTCAAAGTATCTTCTATGGGAATGCCATGGTACTCCTCAATAGTGTGATGCATCACATGTCAAAACTCAAAACAATTCATGAACTGAGGACTTGATGCAGGAAATAGATCTACGAATAGGAGCTTCTTTCACCCGGTTTCAGACTATGCTATTGAAAGATGCATTCGTCCTTGATTCAACTACAGACGAGACCAATGTTGTTTTAAGTTATGGTCCTTGCCAGGTGAGCTACACCCCCGTCCCCTGGCAAGAAAGAGTTGATAATTACTGTAGTTTTTTTTGCACTGCAGGGAGATTTTCTGCTTAATATGTTTATAACTCATGTTACGATGTTGTCTGCAGTTCCCTACCCTTGGTTTTATTGTGGAAAGGTTCTGGGAAATTCAATCACATGAACCGGAAGAGTTCTGGACAATTAACTGTACTCATAGTTCAGAAGACGGCACTACCACATTTAATTGGATGTAAGTATCATTCACCTTGCAGTCAGAAATCAAATTAGTTTATATGAAGTTTAACGGCTCTGTCAATTGGCAGGAGAGGTCATTTATTTGATTACACTTGCGCGGCAATAATATATGAAATGTGTGTGCAGGAACCAACTGCAACTGTGAGTTCCTTTGAATACACATTTACTTCCTAAGAATTAATTCATTGATGTTGATCTGTTTATCTGTTCATGGTTTTACCTTCAGGTAACAAGTGTTAAACACCAGGAGAAGCCCAAGTATCCTCCTTATCCTTTGAGCACAATAGAGCTTGAAAAGCGTGCTTCACGTTACTTCAGAATGAGTTCAGAACAGACAATGAAAGTGAGTTCCTGCTTGCTAAGAATGTGCTGTATTATTCTTACTAACTCCATTAATTTGAAATCGTACTGACTCCAAATCTTGGGAAGCTTTCATAAGACCTTCAAAATTAATCAAAAGTTATTTATAACTCGAGCACAAGTTTGATGGGCTAGCACTTTAGTCAAGTGGTGGACAACTGGAAATTCATTTGTAGTGGGCATTCAGTTTCCTTCTTGTCGTATTTGCTTGAGGGACATGTTTCCAGTTTTTCTAGTGCTCTCACCAAACCATTATTCTTGGGCTTCCCTTGGATCACATTTTCTTTTGATATATTAAGATGCAAAAGCAACTTCAGGACATGATGTAAAGTATATGTTTGCTATCTGTAACTTCTTGAGGTGGCACCAGGATCTATGAGGTAAATTTGTTGGAAACAATGGAAATTGTTTGGTTCTTTAGAATTATTTTCAATGTCATGAAATTATTGAAATATCTTTCAATTTTCTTTTCCCAGTTATAGAAACACAATCTCAGTTCTGCACATCTATTTCTTGAATAGGTGGCCGAAGATCTATATCAAGCTGGTTTCATCAGTTATCCTCGCACAGAGACTGATAGCTTTTCAACGACCACAGATTTGCATGTGCGTAAAAGTTTTTACCTGTGACTTTCAGTGATTTATTTGGTTAGCAGTGCAACTATATTTATGTAAAACAGAGCTATAGCTGGGAAAATCTGGATGACTTTTATAGTATTTTGCCTTAGTTTTAAAGTACTATCAAAATTAGTAGAATGGCTCAGTTTAAAGTAGACCAACTGTAATGGACAAAAATATAGAGCAAAAAACATTTCAGCTTCTGAAAATGTAATATTTTCCTGGAATGTATGAAATATGCTAATAGCATTGTAGACATTGTCTCAAAATTAGATGCCCAGTTAAAAATCCAGCATGTTCCTTTTCTCTTTTTGTTTATTTGTTTGCCCTTGAATTTCTCCAACCTCTTGTCTGGTGCAGACTATAGTACAAGAACAGCAAGGACACCCAGAATGGGGATCTTATGCTCAGCGGTTACTGGATCCTGAAGCAGGTCTTTGGAGAAATCCTAGTAATGGTGGACATGATGACAAAGCCCACCCACCCATTCACCCAACAAAGTTTTCTGCTGGAGAGTCTCGATGGAGTCAGGATCACCATGTTAGTACCACTTTTAACAAAAATGTTAATATAGTATTATGCTTTTAAAATTCATTTATCCTTTAATATTTGATAATTTTGAAGATTGGGGACATTTCTGAATTTTCAGTGAAACTGTTAATCTGTAACAGAAGGTATATGAATTGGTTGTCCGTCATTTCCTGGCTTGTGTTTCGCAACCAGCCATTGGTGCTGAAACTACAGTTGAAATTGACATTGCTGGTGAACAATTTTCTGCATCTGGAAGAGTGATAATTGCTGTGAGTTTCCTAATTTTTTATTATGTGATTTGTGGAGGTTTCACTATCCACTGAATTTTTTGGCATATGGGTAAATGCTATTCACCTGATTAGTTGAGCACAATAGAATTCAAATATCTTCCACCTTGTTAAAATGGACACAATAAGTATTTAAGTTCTTTCTAGGGTATGTTTTTTCTTTATAGACTCTTAATCGTAGGAAGTTGATGTGGTTCTCAAAATTAGTTTCTATATGTGCATGTTTTTTCAATTTTAGTGAGATGCTGGATCCTTTTGGATTCAGATAACATAAAAGCCTTTAGGCTTTTGATCTTCATAAACACTAGTCAACTGCCAGACACCATACCAACGACTAAACAATCAAGATTTAAAAAAAATGCACATCATGAGGCTACTCTTCTATTTAACTCCACCTGGAAAGGTCAAGAAGAAAGAGTATTATAACTTCCTTTTCATCAAGTTTCTTGAGTTTCTAGCTTTTCGTCTAGTCTCCCCTGTTTAATATAAATTGTTTTGTACCATTTAATTTCAACCAACTTCCATGGTCTATTCTTTGAGGATCTTAATATTCAATACTTTAAATATAGGTAGACAAGTTATAAATTGTCTATCTTGGAAGATATCCAGAGAAAATGAATAAAGTGACAACACAGCTCCAGGAGAAATAAAGCACACATGTTTTCTAAAATTAAAACTATTTCCAATTAGCCCCAAATTTCACCCTACATTCTAACTCCCTTACCTTATTTTTTCAAACACACTTAATTTTCAATTTGGAAGTATCCACATTAAGTATTAAAGCATGTCTATATTTAGATGGTTACTAGGTCCGACTGAGAAGCATCTACAGTTTTGATACTCTCCTCCTCAGTGCTGATGATTCACAGGGATTTTTTTTTTCTTTTGTAGTTGCTAATGTAACTTTTGCTGATGAAATTTACAGAAAAACTACTTGGATGTTTATCGATTTGAATCATGGGGAGGCTCTGTGATTCCAGTATACCACTATGGACAACAGGTTTTTCGGCCTATCACTTTTTATTTGCTATTTACGCATTACTCACTGCTTGCCTCATGGTATATCCTGAAGTACTTTCCTATCAGAATTAATTGATCAAATCTTTTCTTTCATATATGGGTGGAACTTCATCTTTTGTGATGTCATTCAAGTTTTTTTTACTCTGTATTCACTAATGTTGTGCCTTTTTTTGACACTCATCATAATGTGGAATGAACCCAGCTAAGTTGGTGACAGAAATACCTGTCCTCAGTCCAGTGGGCATTCCACATACCTACTAAGATTGTTCTATCAATAATTATTGATAAATTTATATATTTTAATGATAAGTAAAACCCTTCAGAAGTGGTTACTCAATTATATTTCATTACTTTTACAGTCTTACCATATGATTGAGAAGATAGAAGATATACTGGAAATTAAACCCATAGTAGATGATAATGAGCTAAAAATATCTTAAATTCAGGGTAGATTAGTATTAGACAATGCAATTGCAAATAATAGAGAAAATGTATGCTCAAACATTAAGAGAGGGAGTTAGTCGGGTTCTGGATGGGCCGTGGTGGAGATTCTTGGAATGTTTCCATCTCCTCTCCCATGGAGGATAAATTGAGTAATCCCTTTGAGGCATCCCACACGGACCAGTGATTCCTCGTTTTAGTGTTACAAGCATTTCGAAGAAAGTAAAATTGAATCAACATTATATGTATGGGCTTTAGTTTATGGATATGATTTCATTGCCATGTCTGCGAGTGGCTTCCTAGCTGGTAAATTCTTGGGACCTTAATCTTATATTTTCAGCATGCTGTTTGTTTTAATCTAAATCTTGTTAGTATGTGACTATGGATCTGTAGACAAAGTAATCTTAGCAATTCTCTAATTAAACTGAACACTTATTGTTACTACTCATGACTAGAGTCACCTTGTGATACACTAGAGTCAATCGTCTTAAGATTCTACACCTTCATGATCGAGGCATGCAATCTTTAGGTGTGTTAGAGTTTTGACTTATTAATGCTAATATACCTTGAAAGAATGGAATATGGAATATAATATCCTACATCCTTGCCAACAAGAAAAAGTGGAAAGATCAAAACAAGAAATGAAATGGACAAATCCATATGGATGTTTGTTGAACTTCTTAACAATCAGTAATCTGAGATTCTGGCTACTTTTTACAAGTGTTGATTTGTTTTTAATGCTGGTTGATGTATTGCAGTTTGTGCCCACTTCATTGACTCTTGATTCTGGAGTTACCAGACCTCCTCCTCTTCTAAGTGAGGCTGATTTGCTAAGTTGTATGGACAAGGTAAGCTATGTGTGAGTTGTGTAGGAAGATGCTTGTTTTTCCATTTGTCTTAATTTTTGGAAGATCCATGGAAATCTATTTAATTGCTATTGGTTATTAAATTATAGTTAGTTTAACTTGACAGGCACAGATTGGGACAGATGCAACTATGCATGATCACATAAAAAAGCTTCTTGATCGATGTTATGCCACTAAAGATGCTAGCATGCGCTTCTCTCCTACAAAACTTGTAATCTACTACTTTCAGAGATTTTTTGTTTATCTTGACAATTGCATCGTGCATTTCCTAAGTGTCAAAGATAAGTTTCTTTTATTCAATGTGTTTATCAGGAATTTTGAAAAGGTTTCTTTGTGGAACTATGTAAAACTGGTAAATGAAGGACTTCATTTTCTAAAGACTAATACACATTTATGCCCAACTTTAAAGACTATCAATTAGGGCATATGTTTAGGAACCAAATGGTATTCCTCCAGCTGGTTAAAATCTTGTGAGTTGATCACCAGAATGTTTTAGATGAAAAACTTAAGTTATGGAAATCAGAATGGTATGATGATTCAGGAAATTACCCACCATGAAGAAGTCCAGCTGAAGAATATATAAATATCCAAATGTTGTAGCATGCCAACTAATGGATTAAACATATACCAAATAAGCAGGAATACTCCCCTATGACAAAACATTTAAAGGGTGGGGGGGATTTGATTAATAGATTTTTCTAGCTATGTGGTTTTGCTCACATGCACAGTTAATAGACTGTGAAGAGTTGAGTGCATCAGATGCTCCTTATAGTTTCATTTCAGATTGATGTATTCTCACAGATGAATCTTTCCTAACCTGTAGATTGTTTGGATCTTGATTGTCAAAATTTATTTTCTGTTGGTTAATGATATGTCCAAAAATTTGTGTTCAGATGGTCACTTATCAGCAGCCATTTGAACCTTAAGTTTGTTGTGGTTGAGTTATGAATCTTTGTTTGCTCAAGCATCATTAAACTTTAGTGCAAGATAGAGCCAAATGACTAAAAGATTTGCAGCTTGCCTGAAGACTTCCTTTTTATATTTTACTTTCTTTTCCAGGGTACGTATATAAATTTTTTTGAGGTTCTGTGGCATCAGCTATCTCTGGTTTTGCTTCTAAAACTCAAGATATACTGCCCATTCTTGTCGAAGACTTAAGTGTATTATTACAGTTAACTATTTGTTTGTTTTACTTCTAAAATTTGTTAGCCAAAATCAGGAAGAATACTTGTATACTTTAATCATGTTCCCATATTTCTAATGAGCCTTACTATTATTTCAGGGTGAGGCACTGGTCATGGGATATGATGAGATGGGGTGAGTTAATTGTGCTTTTATCAGGGCCTGAAAGCATACCACTTTTGCATGCATTATGCAATTGCTTCCTATGAGTAGTGCAACACGCAAAATGAATTTATAAAATGGAGCGTCATGATCCAATAATCATAGAACATTTTGACTGGAACTTAAATATCTCATTTCTCCTTCATGCTACTACTAATTAATTGAATCTCTACCACCCAACCTTCATATCACATTGCTTTTCTTCAATTATCTTTTCCCTCCACCAGCTTTCTAGTGGTATCTCTCTCTCTCTTCTGAGGGAGGGGGGGATGAAATGAAATTAAGCTGTGATGGATGTTATGCATAAAAGATCATCTGGTAAAAGGATGGGAATTCATTTTATTTACAGTACAACAATACCAGACTGTATATAATTTTGTTTGGCATTCAGATGATTTTCAATCATCGCAATATGCTAATTGAACTCCCTTGTTGGAAAATGAGAAGTAATGTGTTGTATCATGAATCTGTTAGATACCTTGAAAGTGTGAGAGAATATTGAATACTAGTGGGTTGATGTGTATATAAAGCAATTGGTATGGGCCCATATACATGGGCCTTAACACCCCCCTTCAAACTCAAGGTGGATCAGAAACATTGAGTTTGAGTAAGTGAAGTCGATGTTGTTCTCGAGTTTTGTGCTTTGGTGAAAAGGTCAGCAACTTGTTGTTCTGAGGGCACATACTGAAGATCAATGGTTTTCTGATGACAGTGAGACCGAGTGAAGGAAGCATCAACACCAATATGTTTTGTAAGTTCATGCTTCACCGGATTATTGGCAATCTGGATGGCGCCAGTATTATCACAAAAAAGAGGTTTTGGAGTATCACAGGAAATACCAAAATTAGCTAACAACCATCTAAGCCATACAATCTCTGAAGTGGTGGTGGCAAGAGCTCGAAGTTCGGCCTCTGTACTTGATCGAGAAACAGCTGTTTGTTTCTTGGATTTCCAAGCAAGAGGAGAAGAACCAAGGAGAATGCAATACCCAGTGATAGAACGTCGATCTGTCTGATCACTCGCCCAAGTAGAATCCGAGTAAGCATAAAGCTGAAGCGGACTATCTTTAGCATAGAACAGACCTTGAGATGATGTACCACGTAAGTATCTCAACACAAGAAGTAGATGCCCAAAATGGACCGAAGTCGGAGCACTCACAAACTGACTCAGAATATGAACTGCATGAGCAATGTCTGTCCTAGTAACAGTGAGATAAACAAGACTACCGACAATGTGTCGATATCGAGAAGGATCCTCAAGAGGTTTACCATCAGTAGGACGAAGCTGTAAGTGAAGCTCCATAGGTGTTGCAGCCAACCGATTATCAGTGATACCAGACCGAGCAATAAGATTGAGAATATACTTGGATTGACACAAATAATAACCTTTGTCAGAATGACGCACCTCAATGCCTAAGAAATAGCTTAAAGGTCCCAAATCAGACATATGGAATTCCTGATTAAGTTGCTGCTTCACATGCGAAATATGGTCTTCATCATCTCCCGTAATCAACATATCATCAACATATAAAAGGAGCAATGTGCGCCCATGTGAAGAGATGAATAAAGAGAGCAGGATCATGATCACTAGGTGAAAATCCAGCAGTCCGTATAACAGAAACAAAACGTTCAAACCAAGCACGTGGAGCTTGTTTGAGACCATACAAAGCACGGCGAAGGCGACAAACATGTCCAGAAGGGGCGGCTGCATATAGACTTCCTCATGCAAATCACCATGAAGAAAAGCATTTTTAACATCCATCTGAGAAATAGTCCAAGAGTGAGTAGCAGCCACTGCAATAAGAGTACGAACAGTGGTCATGTGAGCAACCGGAGCAAAAGTCTCATCATAGTCCTGTCCCTGAGTCTGCTGAAAACCTCTAGCAACAAGATGAGCTTTATATCGTTCAACAGAACCATCTGACTTGGTCTTAATTTTGAAGACCCACTTACATGTAATGGGTATGACATGTGATGGTAAGGGGACAAACTCCCATGTGCCGGTATGAGTAGGAGCAACCAGTTCCTCAGACATAGCATGTTGCCATTCAGGATAACGAACAACCTCTTGATAAGTGGAAGGTTCTTCAAGAACAACACTCACATATGGAAAACCTAGTTTATCCGGAGGAGCAATAGTAGCCCGATCGCGAAGATTATATCGTCGTCCAACCTGCATCTCATCAACAATGGCATGTGACTCATCAAAGTTGTTAGAGACATTGGAAATGGGATCATCAGGACTGGCCGAGGAAGTATGAACAGGTGGATCTACTATCTGAGCGTTGGAACGACGGTGGTAGACATGCGTGATAGGGTGTTTCTGAGGAATGAGAGGAGGAGCTTCACTAGGAGTAGGTGTGATGACAAGAGTAGAGTTAGAAGTAGTGGAGGAAGTCTGAGGAAAACAGAGAAAATTTATAGACTCTATTAGAGAATATGAAGAATGAGTAGAAGAATTATAAAAGAAAGGATGATCCTCAACAAATGTCACATCACGAGATATACGCATACGACGAGAGGAAGGATCGTAACAACGATAACCTTTATGTTCAGGACTATAACCCAGAAAAACACACTCCACTGACTGAGCAGTCAACTTCGTTCGCTCACGAGGTGCAAGAAGAACATAACACATGCATCCAAAGACACGAAGATGATCATATCTAGGAGAAGTACCAAAAAGGATTTCCCAGGGACATTTACCAGATAGTTTGGATGAAGGTTGTCTGTTGATAAGATAAACAGAAGTGGAAACAGCTTCTCCCCAGAAGTGAGATGGAACAAAAGAAGCAATCAGAAGTGTACGGGCAGTTTCTATGATATGACGATGTTTGCGTTCAGCAATGCCATTCTGGGCTTGAGCACCAGGACAAGATAGTTGGGCAAGAGTACCCTCAGATGTCAAAAACTGACGAAAAGTATCAGATAAGTACTCGCCACCAGAATCAGAGCGAAAAATTTTAATAGGAGTAGAAAGTTGTGTGTGAACCATACGAGAGAAGGACTGGTAAACAGAACATAATTGAGATCGATTTTTCAGAAAATAAACCCAAGTATATCGAGAGTAATCATCAATAAAAATAACATAGTATTTATGACCACCTTTGGAAACAAAAGGGGCAGGACCCCATACATCAGAATGAACAAGATCAAAAGGTTTGATAGAATGTGACAAGCTAGAAGAGTATGGAAGCTGAATTTGCTTTCCAAGCTTACAACCCTTACAATGAAAACTAGACTCAAAAGATGTAGGACCTAAACACCCAGTTTTAACTAAGGTAGACAAACGTGACCCACTGAGGTGACCCAGACGATGATGCCACTTGGCAAAGGAGGTGGTGGTGGATGACAATGCAGCAGAAGAAACACGAGCACTGGAAAGAGGAAGTCGCAATGTGTCTAGAACATACAGGTTAGAAGAACCCCTACGGCGATGGCCAGTCCCAATCACATTCCCGCTTCGACGATCCTGAATAGAACAAGATGAGTCATCAAATCCAACAAAGCAATCGTGATCAGTAATCTAACCAACAGAAAGGAGATTCATAGACAACTGAGGAACAAATGAGACATCAGGAACAGAAAAATTGGAAGTGCAAAGAGGACCCTGATGAGTAATAGAACATGATGTACCATCCGCTGTCTGAATAGAAACACCATTACTAACGGGCTTGCTTTCAACCAAGTGTGACTGATCAGATGTCACATGAAAGGAAGCCCCTGAATCAAGGACCCATGAAGACTGAGAAGCATGGACAGGTGATGCAGCAGCAACAGAGACAGTGCCTCTAGGAGTTGAAGAAGTACCCCGACCACGTGCAGCTCGGTGTGCACGATACTCAGCAAGTTTCTCTGGATTCTGTGAAAAGCAATTGTCAGAAGTGTGACTTGTCTTACCACAATGCTTACATGATTCCAAAGGTCCACTCTTAAATGTACTAGGTCGCTGAGACGATGTCTTCTGAGAGGCTGCCAAAACACTGTGAGATACTGTCAAAGGAGAAGCAGACATAGAGGTGAGACGAGTCTCTTCAGCAATCAAATCAGATAGAGCTTGTGCCATGGTCGGGGGAGAAGAACTGTGAAGCAATCGAATTCGTATAGACTCATATTCTGCCCGAACTCCCATCACAAATCTGTATGTGAAAAATTCATCTATGAATTTATGTGCAGGACATCCAGCATTAGTGCAATGAGGTACCATAGACAGCAAAGAACCCATTAAACGATCAAATTCTGAATAGTACTCGTCAATGGACAAGTCTTTTTGTTCAATTTGGTGAATTTTCTGCATGAGAGTATGCTTAAGAGCACCACTGTCCTGAACATAACGTTTTTGCAAATAAGACCACATGCCTTTAGCTCTGCGGAACGTAGAAAGACTCATAATCATGGACTGTTTAACACTATTAACAATGGCTGCCATAACTTTGCCATCATTGATGGTCCAAGTCTTAATATCCTCAGCATTAGTGTTGTCGGTTTTGAGTTCCGGAGCATCATCAGTCAAATGGAAAGCTAACCCAAAACCCCGCAGCGCAGTTTCAACACAAAAAGCCCATACCCTGTAATTATGACCATCAAGTGTAATGTGGATAGCAATTGCATTGATTTGAGGCATGATTAAAAGACCAAGGAGGCAGCAACAGTCTCAAACGAGGGCAGCAGCAGTCTCAGGGCAGCACGCAGCAGAAAAAATTAAGAAACAGAGAAGCAGGGCAGAACCCTAGACGGCCGGAAACAGACAACAGCGGTGACCGGAAGCAGCGGCGGCGAAGCAGGGACAGCAGGCACGCGACAATATTCAGACCCTAGGACAGCAGAAAAGGGGATACTGCAGCAGAAACGCAGCAGCAGGCTGGTTGAAACAGCGGTGGCGGCGAAAAACCCTAGGCGGTGGTGCTGGCGCTGAACAGCGGTGGCCGGAGACGGGGATGCTGCAGCAAAAACGCAGCAGCAGTCTGGTGGGAACAGCGGCGCCGGAAAAACCCTAGGTGGTGGCGGCGGCGGCGCTGGACGGCGGCGGCGGGGACGGTGACAGGGATAGTGACAGGGCCAATGACGTGGCCAAGGATCATAGGTGGGTTAAAAATATATATATATATATATATATATATTGAAAAGGATTTTACCCAAACCCTAATTTTGATTTGATACCATGTTAGATACCTTGAAAGTGTGAGAATATTGAATACTAGTGGGTTGATGTGTATATAAAGCAATTGGTATGGGCCAATATACATGGGCCTTAACAGAATCATGATATACAGTTACCTATATTTGTCTAACATTGGAGACTTTATCAGCAAAAGGCTTGAACAGTCATGAGAGTTCTCATAATGGGTGACTCGCCCTTTGTACCATTTCTTCATTTAATAAAAATGAAAACTATGAAAAATACCCTAAACTATTGGTCAACTATGAAAAATACATTATTATTTCTCCTTCCTTGAATTATACCATAATGTTTCATTTTGTCAATTAAAAATACCCTTAACTATAAAAAATACCCCAATATTTTCTTTATTACTGAATTATACCCTAATATTTAGGGATGTCAATCGGGCTAACTCGTCGGGTTTCGGGTCAGCCCTAACGGGCTGCGGGTTAATCGGTCCAGGTCAAATCGGACTGAAAATTTTTTGGGCTAAAAAATGTTGACCCTAACCCTAACCCGTCGGTTTTCGGGCTAGCCCGTCGGGCCAATGAATTTATTAATTATTTTTAATGCCTTTTCACTCTTTTAATATTTTAAATAATAAAAAATAAACAAAATATTACTTTTCTCTTATAAAAAAATACAAAACACATCACAAACTCTTATATAATGATTAATTTAACTATTAAAAATATATTATTTTAAATTTTAGCAATATTTAAATATAATTTTAATTCGTAAGTAAATAAACTTAACTATGTATTGAATACTATTTGAACTAAATACAATTATATAACTTAAAATTTAATTAATATATATGATCTTAAATATCAAAAGTAGATTTCAGTACTATAATTATGATAGATATATTAATAAAAAAGTAACCGGGTTAATCAGGCCAACCCATTCGGGTTCGGGCTTCGGCTTATTCGGTCTGAGGCTATTCGGGTTAAAATATTTTGACCCTAACCCGTATTTTAGCTCGGGTTAATCGGGCCAACCCGCGGGTTTCGGGTTAAATTGACATCCCTACTAATATTTGATTTGATGTTAAAATATTTATGAATCATAAATTAAATAATGTGTGAAATTTCCATTTCTTTGGTATATATGTGGCATATATTGTATTAAAATTTTAACACCGTTAGCGACGTAGGGTATTTTTAATTGACAGAAGCAAACATTAGGGTATAATTCAATGATATGAGAAACTTTAAGATATATTTCATAGTAAATGATATTTTTAGTGGGCAAAATGAAATTTTAGGGTATAATTCAAGGAAAAGCAAACATTATTCTGGTATTTTTCATAGTTGATCAATACTATAGGGTATTTTTCATAGTTTTCCCTTAATAAAACTTAAAGTTTCTTATGAAAAGAAATATGTATCATGATGTAAAGATTTTTACCTGTTTAATAATTTTTTTTTCGATAATGAATGGAGCAGTCACGAATTGTGGAAACCACGTCTCCGTGCTGAGATGGAGAGTGATATGCTAGCAGTTAGCCAGGGTAGAAAGAGAAAAGACGAAGTTTTGGAAACTTGCTTGCAACGGATGAAAGCATGCTTTTTGGATGTAAGTCCTTGTGTTCTAATATGAACCTTTTTTTAAATCTTGTTTTTTCATTAATGAATACCTTCTCCACTTTTACTATCAGCGCCTTCACCTCTATTGTTTTTGACGTGTGGCTAGATGGGTTTACACCTTTAAGAAGCACTAGTTTTCAATCTGTAAAATGCACATTCATAAAATGCTGTTCGGTTCTTTGTGAATGTTAGTGGATGCGCGAGCATATTCATGCATCATTTGATCTATTACATTTGAATAATTTGATCCATCTTTATTTAACTGTGTGAAACTAGTAGACATATGTATTTTGATATGCCTTCTTTCACCCTCTTGTACAAGCTGCTCTGTATTTGTCATTTTTCTCAATTCCGTTTGGTTATAAACTCTGACTTACAGGCTAGATTAAACAAGGGAAAGCTGTTCGAAGCCATGGCTGTTTTCTTTGAGAGGTAAACATGGTTTTTTCTTTTGTAACCAAAGAAGACTGTTCCTTATCTTACACGTACGAGCCGTACATGCAGATCAAATAGAGCCAATGGCAGTGAGCAGCATTCAATTGGAGAGGTTGTTCGGAAATGTGGCCTTTGCAAGGAATCAGATATGGTCCTCAGGAAAAAGCCGGTATTTTGTGATACTCCCTTTTAGGTTTGCTGTTATAACGTGTCTCATAGGAACCTAAACTGTTACGAAGGACATCACATCTTCAGTGTCTTCTAACTGGTATTTTTTATGCTAAAATAACCAGGAGAAATACTTACATGTAGCCCAGGCTCGGGGTTTCCTGAGTGTCCATTCTATTGTTTGCATTCACAAAGTCTATGTTAATATCATTGGCTCCTGTGTTAACATGAAAAGAAAATTCTTGAATATATCCAATTCCAATATGGGTTTGCAGTTCAGACGTTAACTTTCCAATTGCATTACATGATTTACATCTACAATTCATGCTTCTAGGTCATCAGCATGTCAAATCAACTAGCATCTCATTACAATATGCATATTCATCGAATATTTTTCCACATTGGCGAAAGAACTTTATTAGTTGATTCACATGTTGTAATTGGATAGATGCGTGATCTAATCTTTTTCCCTTAATGAATCAGAAAGCTTATGCATATGCCACATAAATTGGGATAGGATGATGTAGTCCTTATCCTCGCTATTCCTCTTCTCCTTTGCAGGATGGAAATTTCATGGTTGGATGCTTAGGCTTCCCTCAGGTATGTCTTTCTTCATAACTTTCAAGGTTGATTCTTCACTTTTTGAAAAAGTACTTCAACAATTTTGTTATAACTTGATTAGATGAGATCCAACCCTTGCTGACTTTACAAAAATGAGCAGTAGAAATAAGCTTGCATAAACATGTAATCATCGGTATACTAACTGTAGGTTTACTTAAATCCAGTGTAGAAATGCTGTTTGGCTACCAGGATCAGTATCAGAAGCTGCGGTTACCACAACCATTTGCAGTACTTGCGCTCCAGGTTTATTAGTTTCTTTGGGCTCAGGCTGTAAAATATTTGTCACACAATTTAAGATTTCTTACCAAATGACCTATATCTATATATACTTTTATTCGATGAAACGTGATACATAGCTAACATGGAAACATTTTCTGCAGAACCTGTTCACATGATTCAGTTTAAGTTTCGACGGCTAGAGATACCTCATGACTACAGTGTTGACCATTTGGGTAAGATTTGGTCTTCAGGATTGTTTCTCTTGTTTCCTTTTACAGTCTCATTCAAGTTTTCAGGATGAGTTTTAGGTAGAAGAACTTGAAGTCTTGAAGTGCTTCCGTAGTTAAATAATGATTCTTGATCTTTTAGGTCTCGGAATGTAGAATTATTTAATCAAAGTATGCTGAATTGAGCGGTTATGATTTGCCAGGCTGCATTGGCGGTTGTGACGATACTTTAAGGCAGCTAGTGGAAATATGTGGAACTGGATCCCACAACAACTCCAATGTCCCAGGCATGTGCACATTGTCTCAGCGAGAATTTTTCTCAAACTTGTATATATTATTATGGGGACACTGAATTGAAACACTAGCATATTATCGTGTAGTATTGTGATTATGACTACATAACAATAATTATATTCCAAATGCCAAACCAACAAACGAATTAATCTTAACGGTTAATGCCAAACCATATGCTCATGCAACAGAATATTGGCCCTGATGTCAACACTTTTAAATTAACTGAAAATTTGAGTTTATATGCTTCATGCCTGTCCTTCAAAACCAAAGATTGAAGTATAATGGTACCAAATCACTACTGAGGCTTCATGTTACTATGGTTTCTAGGAAGAGGACAGAGACATACATCATCCAGCAATGTCCAACAAACTGATTCCAGAAATCAGGCAAATCGGCAAGCAAGGCACCCTTCTGCTTCAAATCCTTCTCAGAATGCACGAGTTTCTAATTCACGATCTCGTGAAGCTAGTGCAGGAGATGGTTTAATTCTTTCTCTATCTATCTCTCCTGATCTTACTATGTTTCTTCCTAAATGTTACCGTCTTGTTTCCTATTCTTGACGGTCTATAAATCACTTTACATCATTATATCACTTACGACATGAATTGTTGAATCTCACATTGCTCTCACCTTTTATCAAAATTTTAATTTCCACATGTTGTTACCAACATTGAATATCCCTTTTTTTAACTGCATCAGGTGTCCTACATTAAGCTCAAACTCTGTCCATATGAGTTTATGGATCTGTTGTGATTTGTATGAACTTCCCATCAGAGCTGAATTTGGATTTCTAATTTTTCTTTCATTTTCTCCTTTTGGTTTCATTTGATTGTGCAGGAGAATCTACAATACCATGCACCTTTTGTGGTGCACCTTGCAATTTGCGAACAGCTAATACTCCAGCAAATCGGGGAAGGAAATTCTATTCATGTCAAGCTCAGGGGTGCAACTTCTTTGTGTACGTGATATCTATGGTCTTTCAATGTGGCTTTATTACGTGATGGATTCTTTGCATAGAAGTTTTTTATCTTTCCAAACTTGGTAGTGTTTTGTTGAGAGTTAGTTCACACGTCCAACCTCTGGTGATGAAGTCTGTACTTTCATGGTTTGCAAAATCTTAGTTTCTGTTGTCAAATCATCCTAGAAATTTTGGACACTTAATTTTGTATGATATTTAATTCTCAAAAGAGTCTTGTAACTTTGCCTGATCTGGTAGGTGGTGGCACCTGAGAATGACCAGCATCTTTTAGTATCGTAAATTTTGCATGCAAGAAAACAAGTGGTTAGAATGCTGTGAAAATGTAACAGAAGGGTGTTTGCTGATAGAACTAACAACAGAAGCTAATAAACTGAATGTTAAAGCATCGGTGTAAATGGTATGCGTCTGTAATGCAGTTGGGAAGACAGCGCCAGTGGCGGAGAAGCAGCTGGACGAGGAAGCAGCAGCAGATCAGTGGGCAGTCGGGGCAGGAGAGGTGGTCGTGGTAGGAGTAATCGGAGTGGAGGACGGGAAGATGGTGTATCATTCATGTCTGCCACCGGTGAGCCGATATCTGGGAGGTGTTTCGTTTGTGGAGATCCAACACACTTTGCAAACGCTTGCCCAACTCGTGGCAGGTAGATCTGGTTTTGCATCAGTTGGGGGCGAAGTAATGCATATGCTGTTACTATTTTTTTTTTATTAGTATTTATTTACTATTTAGTGAGTTAAACCATGGTGTTAGTGGGTATAGAGGAGTTGTGGTTATTTTCTGGATTTATTAGCATTAAACTTCATTCTACATTGTAAGCCAATATAAGGTATATTAGGTGTTTGTTTTATTGTGAATGAAAAAATATATTCTCTTTTTCTTCTCCAAAAATCTATATCTTTTCCGACAGATTTGGTATCCAAGCAAGGTTGAGAGAGTGGTTGAGTGAAAATACAAAAAAAAGAAAAAAGAAAAAAGGTAGCAATGCAATGGCTGCAACACAATCTATCATTCTTGTTTTCAAAGGAGAAGTATATGAATCTTGGAGCATTTGTATGAAGACTTTACTCAAATCACAAGACTTGTGGGATCTAATGAAATAAGGCTATGTGGATCTCGATGACAAAGGCAGGTTACAGGAGAATAGAAAGGATTCCTTGACAACATCTTCTCTAGGATTGCTGTTGCAACAACATTAAAAGAAGCATGGTCGATTTTACAAAAGAAGTTCCAAGGTGATTCAAGAGTGATCGTGGTGAAATTGCAGTTACTCATGCGTGAGTTTGAGACTTTGATGATGAAGAATGGAGAATTAATTTGATGATTTTTTGTCAAGGGCAACGACAATTATCAGTCAAATGCGATCTTATGGTGAGAAGATTATCGACCAGACCATAGTTGAGAAGCTATTGCGAAACTTAGCTAAAAAATTTGATCACGTAGTTGCTGCTATAGAAGAATCGAATGATTTGCCTACTTTTTCATTTAATGAACTAATGAGCTCTCTTCAAGCACATGAGTGTAGAATGAATAGATCAATGGACGGAATGAGGAGAAAACATTTCAGGTGAAAGATTCAACTCCAAAATATGGAGAAGGTTATCATTCGGCGGCCCGAGGCCGAGGAAGAGGAGGACACAATGGTCGAGGTCGTGGTTTTGGAAAGATAAGCACCAAAAATGAAGAAAACAGATATTTTGGAGAACAAACAATCAGCAAGGCTAGAATTCAATGCCATCATTGCAAAAAATATAGTCACATGAAGGCTGATTGTTGGCATAAAAATCAACGAGCCAACTTTGTAGCAGATAATGAAGCACCAAAGAATGTAGGAGCGGGCGAAAGTAAGCTTTTCATGGCTTATGTATCAAGTGATCGGAAGACAACAGATGTTTGGTTCGTAGATAGCGGTTGCTGAATCACATGACAGGAGTAAATCCGATATTCAAGGAGCTTAATAAGTCAGAAATATTGAAGGTGGAGCTCGGAAATGGTAAGGAGCTACAAGTAGAAGACAAAGGTACGGTGGGTATTGAAACTAGCCATGGTAAAAGTATTCTTACAAATGTTCAATTTGTGTCTGATCTTGGATATACTTTGTTGAGTGTTGGATAACTAATGGATAATGGATATTCCATCTTATTTGATGATGATACCAGTATGATCGAAGAGAAGCAAACATGTCAAGTTATGGCAAAGGTCAAGATGACACAAAGCAAAATGTTCGTGTTGGAAATCTCGAATGTGGGAAATTTCGTTCTTGCTGCTGTAGTAAAGAAAAAATCAAAGCTTTGGCATCTGAGATACGAACATCTTAATATAAAAGGATTATCATTATTAAACCAACGAGGTATGGTTCTCGGACTTCCAAAAATTTGTGATATTGATTTTTGTGAAGGGTGCATTTATGAAAAATAAACCCGGAAGTCTTTTCCAACTGGAAAAGCTTGGAGAGCCTCTAAGTGTCTTGAACTAGTTCAAGCTGATTTATGTGGGCCAATGCAAATGAAGTCTCCTGGTGGAAGTTTTTATTTCTTGCTTCTTGCAGATGATTATAGCCATATGAGTTGGGTATTATTTTTGGAAAGCAAATCAGAAACTTTTGAAAAATTTAGACACTTCAATGAAAAAGTAGAAAAGAAAATTGGCATGTGCATCAAAGCTTTTCACAAGAATAGAGGCGGAGAATTTTTATCCAAAGAGTTCAGTTGTTTTGTTTTGTGAAGAAAATTACATCCATAGAGAATTGACATTACCTTACACAGCAAAACGGGGTTGCCAAGAGGAATCGTACTGTGGTGGATATGGCGAAAAACATGTTACAAGGAAAAGGGCATTCAAATCAATTTTGGGCTGAAGCTATCTCTACATCCGTCTACTTGCTGAACATCTCTCCAACGAGGGATGTTATGAATATGACTCAATTTGAAGCATGGTGTAGCAAAAAACCTACTGTAAGTCATTTAAGAGTTTTCGGTTGTGTATGTTATGCTTTGGTACCTTTACAAACATGTAAAAAACATGATGGAAAATCTGAAAAATGCATTTTTATTGGTTATTGTACTCAATCCAAATCATATAGATTATATAACTCTCTTAATGGCAAAATTCTCACGAGATAAGATGTAGTATTTGATGAGAATGCAAGTTGGGATTGGCATAATATCGAAAAGCAAGTTTCTTTGGTGGATGGAGAATCGGCGAATGATGGTGCCCAAGTGGTAGAAGAAAATTCAGATGGTGCATAGATGATGAAAGAAAATACAAAAGCTCCATCAACACCGCAAAGTCACCACTCTTCTTCCAGCCATAGTGAACTATCAGACGAGTCACCACCTCAAAAAATCCGATCATTGACTGATATTTATGCATCCTGACAGTTTGCTCTAATTGTTTAAGATCCAATGTGCTATGAAGAGGTAGCAAATAAAGAAGAGCGGAAGCAAGCAATGAAGGAAGAACTTGCAACGATTGAAAATATTCAAACATGGAAGTTGGTTGACTTACTAGAAGACAAAAGTGCGATTGGATTGAAGTGGGTTTGTAAGACAAGATTTGCGGCGGATGGGAGTCTAGAGAAGCACAAAGCTCGGCTCATGGTGAAGGGATATGCACAATAATACGGTATTGATTTTGAAGAGACTTTTTCTACGGTGAGACTTGTTCTAGCATTAGCACTACAAATGCAGTGGCTAGTTTATCAATTCGATATCAAGTCGATCTTCCTTAATGGAGAATTACAAGAAGAGGTTTATGTGGAGCAGCCTCAATGTTTTGTCAAGAAGGGCATCGAAGAAAGGTGTATAAGTTGACAAAGGCATTGTATGGGTAGAAGCAAGCTCCTCGGGCATGGTATAATAAAATTGATGGATATTTTTAGCAAAATGAATTCATAAAGAGTGCAAACGAGCCTACTTTATGTGAAAAGGGGAGGTAAAAATGATTTCATCATTGTTTGTTTTTATGTTAATAATATCATTTATACTAGTTTCCTGAAATCCCTTGTTCATGAATTTAAATCTCAGATGAAAAATGAGTTTGAGATGACAGATTTGGGATTGTTGCATTTCTTTCTTGGCCTTGAGGTTTGTCAAGTGGATGGTGAGATCTTTATCACACAAAAAAATAGGCCAAGGATCTTCTCAACAAATTTGGCATGCTTGCAAGCCAGCAACTACACAGATGAATCTGAACGAAAATTTGCAACAACACGATGGCGAAGAGATGGTTGCTGCGCAACAATTCAAAAGTCCCGTTGGAGGCTTAATTTATCTAAGTCAATAACTGGATAATGACCCAACTATCTACTAAAATATATATTTTTATTCTCAAATTTCAATTTCGATAAGTAAAAAATTAATCAACAAAATTGACACGTCAAATAGGATTAATTATATTAGAACATGTTATTCATACCCCTACATTAATAATAAATAAGAGAATTGTCGATTCAGAGCTCAAAAGATAGTTATTACCGTCCATTCGTGCACGAGAATTGATACACTCGCCAATAAAAAAACATATACAAGCTAAAATATACCGTTATGCAAGATCACAATTCACACCAACAAATAAAAGTTCCTACAAATTTTACAACACCACAGTCAATCAACCTTGCAAAACTACATCTTCATCAGGCAAAATCACTGCTAACAGAGAATACTTCACCCTCAGCGATATCTTACCCTTGTCCACCACAAGTCTGCCACCCGACACCACCCAGTACCCGGGCGGGTCCTGCGGGCCCCTCGTCATCTCCGTTGTGTCGACGAACTTGAGAAGCTTAGCTGTTTGTGCAGACATGGGAGGGCCATCTGGGTAGAGAGCAGAGTTGATGTTAACATCAGATGGCTTGGGAGCAGCTTTCTGTGCTGAGGAGAAGTGGCTGCTGATTATTGTTGATATGATTCCAGACTTCTGACCCAGGGCCGGGGAGCCGTCCCACTCCGGCTGCTTCACCACCATCGCCCCGCTCACTCTGGAGAAGTGGAGCCGTAGAAATAGGACGTTTCTCATGCCGGATTCCCTCACTTCAAACTCTGCTCCGGTTACTATGGACAGATCGTCGTCGGACTCAACAGGGACGGTGCATACATGTGAGAAGCTTTTCCACTGGACCTTCTCGTAGTACCTGCGGTCGACCGAGGTGCTTTTCTTCCCATCCGAAGCATTGAGAAGCTGGAAGCTTTTTGGCAGGGATGAGAGGTGCTGCAAATGGATTGCTAAACAGTTACTTCTTTTTCCTTCCAGATACAGACGCAGCCCCGTCACCGGTTTGTTTCCAACATCCACCTGTTCAAGTAATTTAAGCCACAGAATATTAAAGATCGAGGAATAAGAGAAGAGAGAGAGAAGAATAATTAGAATAATATATGATGATGCAGAAAAAGAACCGTCAATATACCACTTGAGAGTAGTTGTATTATACAATTTGGATATTGACATAGGTTAAGAAACTGTATAAGAAGGTAAGAAAAGGCGTGGCCCCGTTCCAAAAATATCGCGTAAAGAGACATGACACATGAAGTTCTGAAAATCACATGCTGTGTAACCTAGTAGTGGATTTTACTCCCACCCATGAGCTTCATAGGATGTTCACTAGGTAGCTACAATCATGTTGTAATAAAGTACCTAGACTGCTACGTATTTTATTAAGAGACACAAATATATTATATGAATCATTGTACTCGAGGACTAATGACGCCTTTCATTTATTTTGTAATATGGCAAAGAATGACTCAAAAACTTCAAAATCCAAAACACAGCTTGTTGTGTGAACTCTGGTTGAACAGCAGAATCTAAATCAGTGATGGATGGGCTCAAAAGAAAACGAAGCTGTTTAAAATAACAAGCAGGGCGAAGATCAGGAGTGAAATGCAAAGCATCACCCAAATCTGTTTTCGAGTGGCATAATTTCATCTATAAATACAAGATCAAGGTCACA
The DNA here is from genome assembly GCA_026898455.1 of Plectranthus barbatus. Classification (NCBI taxonomy): domain Eukaryota; kingdom Viridiplantae; phylum Streptophyta; class Magnoliopsida; order Lamiales; family Lamiaceae; genus Plectranthus; species Plectranthus barbatus. The sequence continues at coordinate 34,123 of JAPKLW010003322.1, forward strand.
TAGACAAGATAAAAATTTCATAGTCTTTACCTCGTCAGTGTTAACGTAAAGCTTGGGTCCCATCAAACTGAACTGCAAAGAAGCAGCACCTTGCTGCTTTCGATCAGGACCCAGGGGAACATCACCAAAAACAGGTGCCCATTGCCTTGGAAGTTGAAATTCCAAAAATTGATATAATTCTTCAATAGGTGGTTTATCTGCAGATAATGAAAACTTTCTGATAAGACACCTAAAAACTAAAACAGAAATGGCATTTTTATTTCATAAGAAAGTTGGGAACTTTAATAATTAGTTAACAAAGCAATCACAACAGAGAGATGGCAGTCTCAACTTAGGTTACTGAAATACAATAATACTCAATGAGGTGAGACAAAATTGTCTAACATCAAAACTGCTTTCTGAGAGCATCATAAAATGTTGCGAAAATATCTGTTATATACCCTAAAAAAGATGACATTTGATTCTTTGCATAGTTGGCAGGAAAGTGGTCATCTAGAAGTGAGACTGAGAGCATTAATCTTTTCAAGTTTGCAGGGGGATAGTTCTGATGAGATTCTCAGAAACCATGTGAAATGAAAACAAATTACCAAGAGTAAATTTAAAAAAGTGAATGTAGGCATTTGGGCAACTGTAATGTTTACTTACATCGTAAGTATAGATTGATAGCATGTCCCAGGAATCCACTTCCATCAATTCCGCTCAAAAGTGATGCAATAGGAATAAAAGACATAGATATCACTTCAGGCTCAAGCTGAACAGTCTGACCCCACTTATTATGAGGCATATTTCTATCGCTGCTTCCACCTCTCCTTCTCCAGAAGAAAGTTATTTCCTGGAATTGTCATAACAAACAAGCTTAGAGGTCCAAAACAGGGGTCAAGCAATAGAATATTATCTAACTAAGAAAACATTGCATAATGTAATATGAAGGAGCAGTAGATAGAGGTCCCCTTTCAAGAACCTCGGTCAACAGTAAGGTAAATGGATACTAAAGTACCATTCATCAGCAGATCAATCTATTTCATAAAACAAATACCTCTTGGTTAGAGTGAAAACTTGGTGTACTGGGGTCCAAGAATGCAATTCCTCTTTCATTAATCTCTTGCTGAAAAAAATAAAGCAAATGTTAATTGAAACGTTGCAATATTGCTGCATTTCAGAAATCACTGTAACTATTATTTATATTTATTGGTGTGAGGGTAAAGTAGGAACTGTGAGGGAGTTCCAGATAACTTTGGTGATTCTGATATGCACAATTCTAAGAATACTGATATTCTAAACAAGTGATGGATTTTGACAATTTCATTTGATCAGGCATAAACAAGCTTTTCGAGAAAACAATCTTGTTGCACTCATAGCATAGTTTAACAATATCCTCACTGAAGATTACATCTCAAGTTGGTAACAACACAAAGGAGTCAAATGAAGAGTCAAATAAGCTGAATTACAAAATATTTTTATTTTCTAAGCTAACAATTGGAAGGACATAGGTAGCCCTTGTTTCAGTTCAGTGAATACCTAGATATCCATGTGTCAATTTGTTCCGACTTAGCTTAAAGGCAAAAAATAAATGCTACATTGATAAAAGCTCCTTTTTTATGATTGAAAACAATAACATGTGTCAAAGCATGTATCAAACTAAACAATGCAGTCAAAGTGTCCCATTTTTTACATATACCATCTGAACAAGGTTCATGAAATTCTTTTCATTATTACTAAAATTATTTGTTGTTTCAAAAGGGAAATCCCCGTGCTAGTTAATTAACCTTTTAAAAGGTTTAAAAACTCAGGGTTTCGATTGTTTGTTTTCAAACTACTTTTAAAACCTTGCAGAATGCTCTTACTGAAGTCTTTAGCACTAGCACAGTTATGCCTTTATGTTCTCTCAATTATAAATTCCTCAGCAAACTTGTAACAGCTCATAATAACAGGATTAAACAAACTTGACAGTCTTATTCCCCCAAAACCCAAGCACTAGCATCTTGCTAGATTGTAACAATATTTTTTGGAAGTGAACTGCTGTATTTCACTCGTTAAGAGGTTAGCAAACACAAGAATTAGATTGGAATATTAAATTCACAGTCCACCAAAAGAGCAATCTGATTTATAGAAGTGAACAGAAATGAGAACCAGCAGAACAAACCATTTCCCTGCCATAAGCTCTCTCAGGATGCACACTAGATTGTCCACTAACTTCAGTAAACCTCTTGTCTGCCACATCCTTCAATCTTTTCTGTACATCGACAGGCTGAATAGGTGATGAGTAATGCTGCTTCACATATACAACGTCCTTTCCCCCCATTTTCACACCAACAATGATATGGGTCCCATACTTCTCAATGAACCTGCACAAATTATTAGAAAATGTTACCCATAATAAAAAGCTCCAGATTTAAGTTCAGAGACTAATTCACAAAGTCAATTCTAGTATTATAAGTATGATAACAATTTCCTAAACCCTTAGGGGCATTTACTTTGATTGATAAGCCTAGATAAATAGGATAATATAGGTTAATCAACCATTTACTTCGAGGCTCGAGACTAATGTCAGAATTAAGATAACAATGGTGATATGAATCCCTCTAGAAAGGGTGTGATTTAAACAGTTCATTTTCCTTTTTCATCCCCCATAGTAAACTCTAGACCAATGAATAAACTATCATGCCATCTCGAAAAGTAAATGCCACCTTAATCCTTATTTCAGATGAACATGCTACAACTTTTCCAGTGAGTTCAAGTTTAGTAACCCATGCCATTACAAACAAATATAATTAGATCAGAGTGAAGTGAGTATGCAAGAGCCATGCTCACCTAGCCAATGCTGCTGGATCCCAAGACGATGGCACTGCTTGTTTAACATGATCTTGGAGTGCTACTTGGGTCTTTTCAAGTGCAATGCTATAGAGGCTAATGAAAACCCCATCGAAAGCAAGAGTTTTCGTAAAGGCAGCATCCTTCTGCCAACAACCCGTAAACTCAAACGCCGCGTTGAAATGGCCTGTTGGGATTTTACCAGAAAGTGATAATTCCTGGTTGAACTGCTCCGACATCTACAAATTGCCAAGAAGAATCATCACCACTTGTGTGTGCATTACGATCAGACAACCTAAGTATATTACAACACCATATCACAATTCATACTTCTCAAAGCCCCATATCTTCTGAAAACACGATCAATTAAACTTTTTCTACACACAAAGAGCATCAAATCTCACTTTTCAAAGAAACGCACAATCTTGCAAGCACGAAACAAAAAATAATCTCTCTGTTCCTAAATCACAAATCATAACTACCTGCTGGAACGGCAAAACGTCGGTGCTGAAGCGCACGCGCTCGCCTTTATCACAATTGATAGACTTGGGCACGTTCTGCACCAAAATACCGCCGGGGATGGCGATATCTCGTACCTGGCCATCGTCGATGGCGATCAGCTTTTGCTGCTTCTTGCAGTACTTCAACCGTAGGTCCAGAGTCAAGTCGTAGCCCAACCCAATACACTGCACCGCCTCCTCCGCCGCCGCCCTCAGCCGCATCGCAATTTCCTTCCGACTAGTGCTGCTGCCGCTCCCACCTCCGCCATTACTCGCCATAGCCGATCGCACTTCCCTTCAACTGAACAACGAAGTCAATTCTTGCCCATGGAGGAATGAGCTGAGAGCGAAAACGGGTGGGTCGCCGCTGTATCGGATTTTTGCGTTGAAAAGAGAAGATGAATGGGAAGGCAGACTAGTCAAGGATTGGAGATTTTTTAAGTGGGAAACAATTAAGAAATTGGGTGTTTGGTTTCTGGTAGGTGGTGGAAATGGAGGAATAGTTTGGATTTGATGATGCTTCGTTTATATCTGACCAATAATTTCAGACCTTTTTTTTTAATCACAAAATGAGACGACTGTCGATGGCGGCGCCGGCGAGTCAAAGGCAGCTGCTGCACTGCTTCTCATATATTCATATATAATTAACACCAGATTTAATATGGTAAATAATTATTCACATTATTGATAATAATTTGTGTTTTATTAAATATAAATAACCATATATTATAATAATTTACTTAAATAATACTAATTTTATATTATATAAAAATCTACCAAAAGCATATTACAAATTATCTATTTGTTTCAAATTGATGATAGGAGCAAATTCACCACGATGGAAAGTTGACATATTTTGCTGAAAAATAACAATTTAATATGCATACTTTGTAATATATTTTGAAAATATGAAAAACTACAAAATTTCGGCAAGCTAAGTAAACTTTCTATCCCGGAAAATTTACTCATGTCATAATTTTGAATAAAATTAGTAGTTTTTTTTGAATAGTAGTTTGTAATATACTTTGATAAAATTAGTAGTTTGTAATATACTTTGATAGTTTATAAATATATTACTATAAACTATCAACTTTGTTTAATAAATTTTCACCATATATATTAATTATTCAGATTTTTATTCAAAATAAAGTATATATAAAATTATAAATATTAGATTATTTTATAAAAATAAGTGGATGTTATAAATTAAAATGCACTAAATTCTCAAATTAATATGAATTTAAAATTAAAATAATAAAATGAAAATTTGCATATCCAAATTACATTGTAAGTATGTATGTTATGTTGTTATTTCCATATAAATTTTGCAATTTAGAAACTCTAAATTTGATTTGCTTGATAATTCATGTGAAAAATTATATTGTAATTCTCCTTTTTTGTTTATATTTTGATTTGTCAAACCAATCAGTTTGTCAATCAAAATGTATAGAAGTGATGAATCTCTAGATATGAGTTTAACTCAAAAACTTGTAATGTCCTGTATAGGAGTATCGAGTTGTAATATGAGCTAGATATCTCACAAGTTTAGGTCTCGTAGCCAGCAGCGTCTACATGTGCTAAAGTGGCTGAAAACTAGCAAGCTGCCTTCAGCTAAGATTAGCAACTAGTTTCTTGAGTTCGGAGAATAAGGAAATTGGTGAAGACCAAACAAGAGACAAGAAAAATGTGCTAGCCATAAAACATTAAAGAGTTGACTTGAAGATGGTGGTTTCTACAAGTCTGCATCATTCGGAGACAAAGACCAAGTTGTTTAGGAATCTACCAGTACAGATTTTTAAGACTGTGAAAGAGTCGTTCTGACACAAGGTAAAAAAGTCTACCGACTATAGAGCTCCTTGTGTAGCGCAAAAAGCATACCGCGTTAGAGTCTCCCATTGGCCGAATTTGAATCTGTCTCAAACGGCTAGATCTCTATTTTCTCAAGGCTCACGGTTATAAATAGAGACCAAGACACTCAAGAAGAGGGTTACGGACACAAAGACAACGAACACTCAAGCAAATTATCACTCTCTGTAACCTCCTTTCACAAGTTCTCTAAACTATCAAGCTTAAGGCTTTCAAAGCTCTCATAAATTTCATGCTTTATACACGAGACTCTGAACATCTTGCTAAAGCTATTTTCAGAGTTCTTATTTTCTAAGTAAGAATCTGAGTTGAGTTTATCACTCTTGGAAAACTCTGGCAATACAACACCCAACCATCCAACCCCGACATTCTGCGAAGAACACAAGTATCCAACCCTTTACAGTTGGTGGTTGCGCAACGTGTTCGCACATCAAGTTGAAGAGAGCAAGTTCACGGTGGACTAGGCAAGACCACATACAACCGGTGGATGGATGAGCTACCAGCGTCTGTGACAGATAATGCTACATCACCTTGTAACAAGTTCTAATGATTTCTAATATGCACGGTTGACGAGTGGAAGTGGGATATTTGGCTTCAAACTACGATATAAATCTCTTGTCCTTGGTTTTACTTGCTTTATTTTTCGTGCTCTCTTTTGATATTTGTTCTTGATTTGAAAACCAACAACTCTCTAATTTGTTGGTGTATATCCTACAAAATCAACTAAGTAAAGATTCAACTGTCCAACCGGTTTTCAAATTAGAACTGACGAGTAACAGTCAATTCTGAGAACAAAGGAGTAAGACTTTTGCTCATATCTTCCTACTGCATACATTATACTAGCTAATTTTGGGACCAACAATTCCATTTATATAAAGTTTAAGTTTTTTAAAATTAAATCACTTTTAAATATAAATATATGAAAATAATATCTAATTACTTTTTCATAAAAACCATCAACTGCGACATTATATAAAATAATTCAAAATATTATTTTTAAAAATTATAAAAATGCACACGTATTATGTAGTGAAATAATAATTGCAAATATATATTTCTATTGTAACATGCATACATTTCTTACCTATGATATAGATTTGGATACTCCAACCATTAATTAATAATTATAAAAATATTATTTTGTAATTAATTTTGACAAAATAACACTTGATATAATATAAAAGTATGAGGCTTTGCATTTATTAATATTAATAAAGCCTGTCCTAATCGAATTTATGTTTGCTCTATTTTTAATTTTATTTTCCCTTAATTATTTGTATTTAGGTGAGAGTGAAGTTTTATGTCCACTTGGTCCATTGTCACTTCTAGATGGTGACATATGTCACCTTAATCTAACAAAATTGAATAAATCAACTAAAAAAAAGTCTTTAGTGGTTCCACGTAAGTTGCATGAACATGTTACTATAGCACATGATTTGTATTTCAAAGAATAGTAGATTGTGTGCATTTAAACAAATGTATAACTATTAAAAAATATTTGTATTTTCAAAAATATCTCTATAGTGATATTTAATATATGATGATTATTCGAATGAAATTTTTTTAAACTAATCCGTCTTTGCTCACCATATATTATATTCATAAATACACAAATTTATATGTTAAGTAGCTTTGTACTAGGGTTTTTGCACAATCTTATTTGGTCGGTTGGAGGTTAACTTACCGACCATACTGATAAATACATTTTGAAATTTTTATAAATTAAATTAATCAAATTACTATTCCAAATTATATTTAAATAATTTGGTTCGCCTCTTTAAATGATTTGGCATATTATTCAACTTATAGTGCCACAATAATATTAACATGCTGTTTTGACATTTTTTTTAATATTAATTTAATGAGTGATACAAATATTAAAACATATATGAATATATTACTAGCTTGTCATCAATTATAAATCAAAAATAATTGAGATAGTGACAACAATAGTGACGGAAACAAATATTGACTAGTATTGCTCCCCACGCGATGCGTGGGAATTTTAAATATGTGAGAATTTTAAATATTTATTTACAAGCAAATTATATATATTTTTCTATGCATAAATTAATATATTTTTTATATTGTATATACATATGATATTATAGACACAAATTTTATTTACTTTAATTAATTTGCTAAATCTTATTTTATAAACCTCATATGAGTTTCTTATTTATTATTGTGTCAAATCTTTCTATTTATTGCTAAAATTCTTGAACTATCATCATTTTCTTTTTTCTCACTCTTCAATATTTAGTACCAAAACAAACTTTTATAACTTATGTAATCATAAAATTTATTTTTCATATAAATGGATAAATATTTAACCATGTGCATTGATGCATATATTATACATATTAAATTTGGATATCGAACTCCTTGACATGCAATTTGATTTGTTACTCTCGAATGTTCTGGAGATTTATATGTCAATATCACTTTTTCATCAACTCTTTAATATATTCAATTATGATATCTAATAGGTGATTATTGTTGCACTTTATTGATTGCATTTAAGAGGTTCACGTCTCAATTATGTCGGCATTCATATTATATTGTTGGCAAAAACTTGCGTTAGGCAGGCCTAAACGGTTTAGGCGGGTTTTATCCTACCCAAATGGGTTCACCCATCCCAAATAGGGTATATTATATGGGTTTGGGTTTGGGTTAATGGATAAAACCAGCCTAAAGCTTGGGTTAATGGATAAAACCCGCCTAAATCGTTTAGGCATGCCTAACCCAAGACCTTCCCTATATTGTTTGATCACCAATAGCTCATGTACCTCATTACAACTCGTTCCAAACTATATTGTGAATCCATAACTTCACTATTTGGATTCTTTATTTAAAAAAACTCATATTTTTTCGTTGTTTACCATATGTTGGTCCCGGATTATCAGGGTATAACTTGGCAGCGGAAAATGTGTTAAATCGTTTCTTGCGCTCTGCTGGTTACTCAGCTGACTGGGACCTTGTCAGCTGGTAAGTCAACTGACACTCTGAGTACTCAGCTGACTAGCGACTGGCTCGTCAGCTGGTAGCTCAAGACTTAGAATGTTTTTAGCCTTGTTTGCACAGTTATATCAGTTTTCAGATATACACCAGCACTTGGGTGCTGGGTTTTAAATCAATATGAAATGCAGAAAACTGATAAAAGACAAAGGATTTATAGTGGTTCGATCAACTGATCTACGTCCACTCTCCAGTCGTAGCACTGGAAATTCACTAGAGTAAGCAGGTACAAGATTCCTACGATCTATGTCTAGCTGGTGCGACCCTTGTCCACCACTTCGCTAGATCAACCGCTCCCGGACTTGATTCCTTCTTCAACTCTCTTCTCAGCTGTTGGAGTGCGAGCACGTCACTTCAACCTCCTTAGCTGACTGCGTGGGTGTTTAGTTCTCCCAAGAACGTGACTCTCAAATACGGCAAAAGCCCGTAATAACTCAGGTGCTGGCTGGCACAAGAGCTGCTGTGAACTTCCTCGGAAGAGAAAGAACACCAACGAGATCTGTAACCTACAAGCTGGAAGCTTGAAGTCTCGTGTTTGAATAAATCAACACACGGAAAAGCTTTTAAGAAAAAGCCTCGAAAGTTTTGCTTGCTTGCAATAAAGTTTCAGACTTTCGGTAGGTGAAGAGTATTGAATGTTGGAGAGCTAGCGTGCAAGCTTCTTAAATGTTGGTGGTTCCAACCTATTTATAGACGCGGGATCCCATTCAAATCTTCTAGCCGTTTGGACTCATCCGGAAAAAGTCTCTGTCCTCGCATGTCCTTCTGACGGCGGCAGGTAGGAATTTCCGGAAAGCGCCATGCTTTTGTCCACTTTATCTGACATTGATCTCTTTATGTCAGAACGGCACTATTCGTCAGTACGAGGAATCGGAACTGGTGTCTTGAACTGATAGACTTTAAGGTATCCTCCTTTAAAGTCATACTTTGTCAGTTTATTCCTCAGATGAATCTTCTTTTTGTCTCTAAGACTCTGGGAGAGCGAATCTTGAATTCTGCTGGTAACATCCGACTGGCAGAACACACTGGTGATCTTGTGCTGGCAGTCTCTGCTGGTGACTTGCGTTGGCACAATCTAAGTCTACCAATTTGTCTGGATGTTAACTCTTGGAATCTCCCATGACTGGTGGCTTCACCGCTGGTGAACAGTGTCAGTGAGAACACCTATTCTGCTGGTAAGATTTGTCAGCCGCCTGCTGGTGAAATCCTTCCCAACTGGTGAACAGTAGCCAGTCGTGAGCTCTTTTCTCATGCTGATGAACAGTGTCAGCACGAGTCTTGTCAGTCGCTTGCTGGTGAGACTTTTCTCAACTGGTAAGTACATCTCATGCTGGTGAACAGTAGCCAGCATGAGTCTTGATCAGCTGCGACTTACAACTCAAAAGACCTAAACAGGACTTTACATTTGAGACTAGAGCTATTCTAGAGACAAACTGACGCTGGTAGGACTTTGGATTTGATCCACCAAAACACCAAAACTAGAATCTAAACAAGTAGCTACTGGGGAAAGGAAACTTAGCCAAATTTTCCAACACCATATCAATACTTAAATTTCAATTTTCATGTCTGCGTTTCATCCATTTCGTTATCCTTTTCACTTAGTTTTTTATAGTTATTCATATATAATTTTTTTTTTCAATTTATCTCCATTAATTTTACACTTTCAAAATAAGTTATTTAATATTAAAATAAATGTAAACAAATTCAGATGATGTCCAAACTTTTTTTTTGCCAAACTTTTCAATTCTTATACGATGTAAATTATTATTTTTCTTAGTGTTCTTTAAATATTATTTTCTTATTAAATAGAAAATGAATATTTGAATAAATAAAATAAAAAAATTCAATTGCAATTATATTTGGGTGGTTGTTATTTCTCATTAATTATTTTTGCTGACCACATAACGGATTTAATATTCGTTTAGAAATTATCTTATTTTTTAAGATTTATTAATAGATTTTATTAAATATTGATTGCGATTTAATTATATGTGTGATTTGTTACTATGTTAGTGACCACTTTGTGGTTCTTCTAATAATATTTTGGCAAACTTTCAGATGGGACCGTCTCATCATTTTTATTGTGAGATGAATTTAATAATATATTTAATTTATTAAAATGATGTATTTCTTTATTGTAAATGATGTATTTCTTTGTTGCAAATAATGTAGTTTTATACAGAAAAAATAATATATTTAAAAATAAAATAATATATTAAGACTCATCTCACAATAAATAATAATAAAATCCCTCTCTCAGGAGACCAACTCTAATATTTTTATTTGTTTCCTTTATCTTTGAAATGATTTGTTTCCTCAATTA